>PVIY010001917.1:0-16830 GCA_004026745.1 Myrmecophaga tridactyla
CAGAATACTTTGGCAAGGTCATCATTTGAAATGAAGGTCACCAGGCGGTACTTGACCTATTTCCACATGGCCAGGGACCCCCACGTGATTCCCACCGAACAAAGAAGTCCTTGACACAGTCCTGTTGAGCTGTAACAGGCAGTTTGAGGAAGGTCGTTTAACCCAGGCCCTCCCCTCCTGCTTCCAGAAGGACAAAGCCCCAGCCTCGGAATGTTCCTTCTAGCCCCCCCCCGCCACCTTCACTCCAGAACCAAGAAAAAAATTAATTATGAAAACCGAGACACCAAAACTGGTGAAAAATGCTAGTTTTACTAGACTGAACTGAATCATCCAATTCACTACTAGACACCTGGCGACCCTACTGGATGTACAGTTTCTACGAACCCATCAAAAGGTTAGCGTGAACTGATTTCGTTGTCAGTAGCAGCGCTGCACATCCAGCTTTTACTCGGGGGGCTCGCAGCCACCCTGTGAGGTGGACCTTGGCATTTTCATTCTGCACATGGGGGGAGCTGAGGCCGGGGGACATTTCATGAGTTGTCCGCACAGCTGGTCCGGAGTCCCCCACCCCCCTGCCTCTGCGATGTCGGTCCTAACTTTTCTTGGATCATGGACTCCCTTTGAGTAACCAAGGCAAGTCTAGACCCCTCCGTATACAAACTGACAAGCTGTAAACATTTGATATTGTGGGAGTTCACAAACCATTTGAAGCCTTTGTAGGATAAGAACCTCTGACCTAAGCTACCATAATGTGTGATGTATAAGCAGCTTTCTCTATAGAACAGTGTGCCCCAAATAGATGCTAATTCTTTCCATGCATTGTATCATGTCACAGCCCCCTGTGGCATGATTACTCTTATCAACCCATTTTACAGACGGGAGACTGAGGCTCAGAGAAAGGAAGCACCTAGCTAGCACCACAGCAACCAAGCTCGTGGCTGGGTACTGACCTCGGGCGCATCCCCACAGCCTGACTTCAGAGCCCGAATGTGAAACCAGCATCCCGATATTATAGTATCCAGCGGTTTAACAAAGGGCCCCCAAATCACACAGCAAAGTATCACAAGTGGTGAATGCTCAGGGCCAGGGAGGGAGGTGGTAGCTTCCTTGGTGTCCCGCACATCGTACAGACCTGGTTGGCCCCACGGTGGGAAATTTACATAGCCTTTTTGTCCCCTTGTGTTCTCACCAGCGAGATGGAATGGACGGACGGCTTTCACCAGCTTGCTGGTGTGGTGTGAACTGAACAGTAAAATGATTATAAAGCCCTTTGTAGACCCGAAGGAGTGCGCGATTATTTATTATTTGCACTGGGCCAAATCCCACCCGGGGCGTGCCCTCCCCAGCCCCCGCTGTGTCCACGCCCGTTAGATCGGAATAACTTCCCCAAGCGTATTAGAAAGTTAATAAATCGGGAAAGCTCTCGAGGGATCGTGGGGGCCCTTTTAAAGTTTTAATCACAGATTAAAGTGCTAGTGAGAGGAGGGATTTGCTCCACCAGGACAGGGTTTTACAGGCAAGGCCCTAACCTTGCCCCCAACGTGCTGCTTTCGTTGTTTCAAAAAGGCTGCCAGAAATTGGCTAAGCATCGTCAGGGGAAAACAAGCCCCAAAGTCCCCACACACCCGCACCCCTGCCACCTGCTCCCGTGAAAAGGCCAATTCAGTCGGCTGCGGTTGAAAGGGCTCTCAGGGGCGCTTGTTAGCTGGCAGCAGGCTGAGGGTGCAGTTTGCCCGTGGATTTCAACATTCCCCTGTAACGTTTTACAACCCAGACCCGGCGACAATGGCATCATTCATTGCACTCGGTCACGTGGAACAGAATGTGAACCAGGGCCCGAGCCCGGGGGAAGCTGGGCTACCGCTCAGACCCGCAGTGAGCAGAGGTACCGGAGACCCCCGGCTGTGTCTGGTGACCCCCCTTCTGAACTGAGCGTGTCCATGGGGTGCCTGTGCAGGTGGTTGATTGGGTAGAGAGCAGCGGGATTTGACAATCGGTAAATTAAAGGTTCTGCCAGCAGCAGGGCTTGCTAGCCTGAGAATTGTCCAAATTTGTGGTCGTTGGGATATTTTATTTTCAAAAGGCTGGTTGTGTTGCCCAAGCACTTGTCGTGAAGGGTGCAGGCACCTGTCCCCTATTATCTAGTAGTCAAACGTAAGTTAGTTGGCAAGGGCTTTGGAACAGGGTCTACCTGTGTATGCTCAGATTTACCACTTCTTGGCTGTGTGATCTGGGGTATGTTGCTTAACCTCTCTGAGCCTCAGTTTCCTCTTCTGTAAAGTAAGTTTGATCATACTGATGAAATGGGGGCTCTTCTAGGATCGCATGAGGGAAATACTAGGAGGCAATTCGGGCAGTTCCTGGAATTTTAGAGGGCACATAAAGAACAATATGGGTGATGTTGGTGGTGATGAAGCAACAGAGGGCTTGAACACACAAGGACTGTTCAACTTTCATTTTAATTCTTTTGTGCCCTTGTTTCCTCACTGATGCTCTTAAAGCTGTAGAGAAAAAACTTACCTTCTTATCCCACGGACCTTTGAGGTTTCTGCTGTATTAATTACTGCCTTCCATCCATATTCCAGTGAAAATTAGCTTGCTGTTGTTTCCTTGGATGGTTTGCTCCCCCAGCCTCTAGAACCCTCCCATAGCTCCATTCTGACACCTGTTAAATGGCTCTATTGACATTGCATTTCAGCCACTAAGTGAGATGTTAAAGATACATTGTGGGGATGACGTTGCAAGCTCTTTGGAGAGAAAGATGAGTTGCAAAAGACAAGTGATTATTAGAATAATATTGCCTTCCCACTTCTGAGAGTGTTAGTAATCAAAAGCAGGATTTGGTCTTTATTAGAGGGTAATTTTGCAATTTGGCAGGGCTGGAGCCGAGAATTCCACAGAGTCCATTGATACATTCTCTTGTACGTTCTCTCAGCCAAAAGTTTTTGGGGAGTCATTTTCTTTAATTAAAAAGAAAAAAAAAAAGACCCGATTAAAAACAGCATACTAAAAGAGCTTTCCCCCTTCCTATTGGAGCACTCACAGCCCTGTGCTGAAACTAAACAGACCTAAATAGAATTTGCAGCCAAGGTTGACAAGTTTTGTAATGTTGTATTGTTGTGATTTTTTTTTCTCTTTTTCCCCCATTATGTAGCTGAAACTGCAAAGTGAGCGCCAAGAAAGCTTAATTTCATTCCTTTCAGCCTCCTGGCCCCAGTGGAGCCACTCACTGGTGTGGCCACTCAGGGTGGCTCGGCTCTAGCTGGGTTCCGAGATGGCACATGTCGCAGGAACGCGCCGCCAGGAGACCCCTGGGTGTTGGGAGGGTCTCTAGCGTCGTGGAAACTTGGCAGACACTCCGCGTTCCCTGCCCGGCAGCTCTGACGCGCTTTCACACGACAAACAAAGGCAGGGGCACAGGGCGCAGAGTGTTACACCCCTGAGGGGTGGCGGAAGGGGGAGGGAGGGGGTCTTGGGCCCCCGCTCCCCACAAACCACCTGAGTTTTAAAAATGGAAAGAAGTAGTCAGGAGATGGCATATAGAAGCGATGAGGAGGATGTTGGCTCTGGATTCTGGTTGTGTTTCTCTCTAGCTCTGGGACTTTGGGCAATTTGTTTAATCTCCCTAGGCCTCAGTTCCCTAATCTGCAAAATGGGGACAAAAGCAGTACCTCCTTCAGAGGGTCGGGGAGAGGATGAAATGGGCTAAGGCAGCGCGTTTCGATGTGTGTTCTGTGCATTGCACGAGGAAAACTAGAATTAGCATCACAAGCCCGCCATTTCGCAGATGTGTTTAGAGAGATGTTAAACTTACTTTGATAAAAAGTTAATTTTAAGAATGTAATGAGTTAAAGCACAGGTGATTCTGAGTTATGGAAGTTATTGTGTCTGGCTGAGGTTTGGGGTTTATTGATACATACTAGTTCTAGGGTAGGAATTCTTAACCTGTTTTGTGCCGTGGGCCTCTCTTTCTGGCAATCTGGTAAAACCACAGACTAATATGATTAAATGCATAAAATAAAATAGATATATTACAAAGGAAAGCGATTAGGTTGACATATGATTTTCAAAATGTATTTTAAAATGGCATAACAGGAATATGTGCACTTTATAAATGCCATGAGTAACAAGGTGGAATGGCAGACCTTAAACTATTGCACAGTTTTGAAGTCGTGAGAAGCATAAACGGTACTTTGAGACCCAGGCAGCAACTGCAATGTGACATGAAATTATTTGGTTTCTATTTGGGGCAGTCAGTGGCGCTGCTAAAATAACTGTGGCTTGTTGCCTACATCCATAATGGAGGGAAACACGAAACTTCAGTTAGAGGTGAGTGAAAACGAAGTTGTCATTTTAAAAAGTCAAGGTCAGTGCCTGTCCATGTAAAAAAAAAAAAAAAAAAGTCAAGGTTGTACTCCTCAGTTCCCCTGAGTTCTGACCTCTGGGTTAAGGAGACAGGGTTCCCTCCTGAGAACCTTTTTTAGTTGAAGCCACAAATCATTTTGCAAAGGCAGTACCGGTAGTTGCTACCACGTACCAGGCACTTTCTAAAGCATGCATTTAGTAAAGCCACCTTGTGAGTGTCCCAGTTTACAGATGAGAAATCTAAGGCTCAGTGAGGTTAAGTGCCTTTTCCAAGGTCACACAGCTTGTAGATGGCAGACCTGACACAGAACCCAACACCTTTATTCTTTCCACTAACCCCTGATTCTTGTATACTTAAGTGGAAACCAGAGTCCCTTGGGCTGTTCAGGAATGAGAGGGCATCTGGGTGACGCAGGGCAAAATGCTAAGGCTTCCTCAAACCAACTCTGTATTTCCCCCATTTTATAGATGAGGAAACCGAGGCTCAGCTGGGTGGTCTGCCTTATGTGAGCTCACAGAGTTAGCCGGGACATTGGGCTGGATGTGCCATGGGCTTGATGGGGATTGAGGACTCATTTCTAGGGTTCTGATGAAGAACGAACATTTTCCCAGCAGTAGCAGCTTCCCTGGATCTGCACATGACTTGACGGCAGGTTCAAATCCCATTCTGCACACCTTCACCTTGGGGAAAGGGAGGGGTGCTTTGAGTACCTTCATTTTCATTTCTCCTTTGTATTTCTCCCGAGCAGAGCTGCCTTGTGGCCTTCGGTTCTATCTGCCTTGCCTTTTTCTCTCAGGATGGCATGGGGGTGGGACACGGGGGGAATGAATGGGGACCTTGGAGGGGTCCCTGTCGCCGCAGGATTCCGCCATAATTTCCTGTACCTGTGAGTGCAGCCCCCATACTCCTAATCCTCCGGTTCCATCTTC
This sequence comes from Myrmecophaga tridactyla, assembly GCA_004026745.1. Taxonomy (NCBI): domain Eukaryota; kingdom Metazoa; phylum Chordata; class Mammalia; order Pilosa; family Myrmecophagidae; genus Myrmecophaga; species Myrmecophaga tridactyla. The sequence goes on from PVIY010001917.1 coordinate 5,296, forward strand.
ATTATTGTTATTTTTCAATAGGGAAATATTATTATTAGCTTCATAAATGCTCACTGTAAAAAAAAAAAGTCAAGCAACACAGACATTCACAAAACAGTAAGCGGCCTAAAAATTTTCCATAATCCCACCTCCAAGAGGGAAAAGCTGATGGATCATGTTATGTGTCCTGCCTCTTTCACTTAATTTCTCTTGCACGGCTTTCTGCTATCAGTGCAACATATAGTTTCTTCATTCTTTTTTGAAGGATTTCTTTTTTTTTCGGTACATGGTCCAGGAATCCAACCCGGGTCTCCCGCGCGGAAGGCGAGCATTCTACCACCAAACCACCTGTGCACCCCTCCTCTTCATTCTTTTTTAAGCCTGCATAATATTTCCCCATTTAGTCCTATCAAAGTTTCCTTCTTCATTAATGAGGACAATTAGGTCATTTTTAGTCATTCCCTGCTTATAAAAAAAGCGTGGCTGAGAAAATCCTCACCCTAAGTCTTGGCACAATGACTTGAACCGCTTCTTAGGAAAATTCACAGTAATCAGATTGCTGGGTCCAAATTCTTGTGTATTTAAAAAAAAGTCGACGCTATCAAATTGCATTCCAGAAGAGGAGGTCCTGTCCCCCTGCAGCAGGCGTGCACGCTGCAACGGCCATTTCCTTCTCCAGGCCTCGTCCTCTCTTCTCACCCTTCAGTAGTCTCATAGGTCAGACTTGGATGGTTCTCTTCATTGCTTATGTTATTATTATTTTCTTTTACTCATTTTAAGTTTATTTTAAAATATACCTTGTTTCTGAACAGTTTCAGATTCATACAAAAATCGAGATGATAGTACGGAATGTTCCCGCATACACCGCCGCCCCCACCCACCCAGCTTCCTTTGGGGCTCCTGGTGCACCCTCCTTCCCAGGGGAGGGTTCTCTTGAAGTTCCCAAGCCCTTAGAAGGAGGAAACTGGGAATACCTGGTACATACATGATGGTTAGGGAATGCGGGGACGCGCATCAAAATGGGGGGGGGGCATCAGATTTTGAGCACTTGGGAGGATGCTGTACAAATGCTGTCACTGGATTTTTATTACACTCAGTTTGCTCATGCAGTAGCCAAGCCTTGGAAATGTTGTGGATTTTCCCCGAGGGCCACACAGTCCATAAGTGATGGACAAGGGACTAGAGCACCAATCTGCCTAATTGTAGACCCATGCACTTCTTCTCTATCTCCTTTGCTTTTCTCTCTTCTCCCTACCCTTTCTCTCTTTCCCTCTCTGTACTCTCTCTCCCCAAAGTAATAACAATAATGACAATTAATACCATTTCCTGAGGACTTACTATGTGCCAAGTATTCTGAGTCTTTTATGCATATTAAAGCATTTCTTCTCTTGACAGCCCTTCAAAGTGGGTACTTTTATTACCCATATTTTATGGATGGGAGATGAAGTCATGGAGAAGTTACGTATTATGTTAGTTATGTTAGCTCAAAAAGAAAGTCTAGGGCACACGCAGGAAACCAGCGAGGTCAGAGCAATCTGGGGTCATGCCTGGCTGTCCTGGGCAATCAGCGGCCATTCTTGGCTAAAAATGTTGGGCAAACACCTCGGCCCCATTTTAAAGATGGAGACACAGAGGTCAAGGCTAACTAAATGCCCAGCCCTTCCAGGTGAAAGGCAGCCAGGGGAGTCCAAGGCATAGGGAATAGTTAAAATGCCCCAAATTTCCATGTGTATTTATTGCTCACCAAGAGGGGTTTGTATCTGGGGGTACTTATTTGTCTTTCTGCATATGTATGGAAAAATTTATAAACCTACTTACCTGATGTATAAAACATGAAAAGTTAGTGCCCAAATATATATGTCCATGGCATATAGTCATGCAAGCATATGATTATAACTGTATCTCTTTCCTCATCAAAGACCCCTTTGTTTCTTACTCTGTGATTTTCTGGTCAGTTCTTTGACCTGTGGTTTGGCAGGTGGGTGGATCTATCCCAGGGCATGATAAACATTATTTCCCATCTTCTTTCCTTCCAGTAAGGAATATCCCGTGGTTCCCAGGAGCACAGTGAGGCAAAAGGTGGCATCCAACCACAGTCCTTTCAGCAGCGAGCCTCGGGCCCTCTCCACCTCGTCCAACTTGGGGTCCCAGTACCAGTGTGAGAATGGCGTCTCCGGCCCCTCCCAGGACCTTCTGCCGCCACCCAACCCGTACCCACTATCCCAGGACCACAGCCAGATTTACCACTGCTCCAAGAGGAAAGGTGAGTGCGACAGCCCTGCCCATCCTGCCGCCTAGCTTTCCTTTCCTTACATGCAAGTAACACAGGAACACAAACCAGTCGGAAGAAATTCAAACCGTGAGGGAAAGGAGAGTCTCCCTGGGCATGTCTGCCCCCAATCACAGCTCTTCCTTAGAGGAAATGTATTTGAACTATCCAGACCTATTGTATTTATTTACATGCACACACACACGCGCGTACATGCATATACAGGCACACGCATGCACATAGTTTTGTTTTAACTTGGGACATAAAGGGCACCACATTTCATGTATTTTGCAACTTGCTTTCTTTTCACTTTAGAATATGCTTTAGATATCTCTTTTCATGACCTGAGACCTAGCTCATTATTTTATTTTATTTTTTTTAACATGGGCAGGCAGCGGGAATTGAACCCGGGTCCTTTGGCATGGCAGGCGAGCATTCTTGCCTGCTGAGCCACTGTGGCCCGCCCTAGCTCATTCTTTTTTAACTGCTGCAGACATATTATTGCTTGGAAAGGATGACGTTGTTTGCCAGCCCCCATTAGCAGAGAGGGAGGTTGTGTGTTCAGTGTTCCCTGGCTTTGCTGCCGGGCCACTCTTGTAATTGTACCTGCTTCCTTGGTCCATGCACAGTGTTTTCCCGGGTATATCCTGAGCTCTTTTTTCCTTTCCAGATCAAACCACAATGAAAAAAAGCACAACTGAATATTTCCCCCTCTCATCCTCTCTTTAAAGATGCAAGGCTGGTGTCTGAGGCACACCATGGTTTTCTGGGCCAAATGAGGGATGGGTGACTTTTTTTCTAAGTCGTCTGAAGTCCAAAGAGGCTTCATGAAAAAAAGGAAATTTCTGGTGAAACATTTTGCCAGTTGGAGTCAAAGCCATTGCCGTGGGACGTGTGACTGAGTGCTCACAAGAGCAGTCGCTCTGTGTGAGCGGCAAACTGGCACAGCATGGGGGGAGCATGGGCAGTGGGGCCAGGCGGGCATGGCTTTAAAGTCTGACTCTGCTACCCCTGGCCTCTTGTGTGACATTGGGCAGGTGTCCTTGGCTTCTCAGAGCCTCAGTTTTATAAGTGGTGAGAAGTTCCTAGAGTCCCTGTGACTTGGTCAGCTCCTGGTAAGTGGCAGCTGTGACTGGATAAGTGGCAGATGTGGCTCCAGCAAGCTAGCCTTGGGAAAATGTGAAGGGAAGGCCGCTCACCCAGGTGAGGGCTGGGGAATTTGGATACGGATGGGTTGGTGTAGTCTGCTACTTGCAGCCATCATCTTCGGAGCAGACAAGAGGATTGAAGCCTTCCGTTGCCATTTGCGAATTACTTAACCTCTCCAAGTCTCAGTTTTTTTTTTCCATCAGTAAGTTGGGGCTTATGCGGGACCCTGTCCCGTAGGCTTGATGTGAAGATGCCACGAGATCATGCAGGTCCCAGCAGCACGGGGCTGCCTCCTTAGGTAGTAGCTGTGATTGTGCTAAAGGACCAGCTCTTAACCTCTGCAGTGGCCTGTGGTACTTCACGGCGTCAGGAGCCCACACGATGCCTTCTCAAGGCCAGCACCCAGTCCTCGACCTTCTTTCACCAAACAGACACTCCACTCATAAAATCCAATGGAATGGGATGCTAAGGTGGCTTACTCTGGGGCCACAGTAACACAATTTGACAGAATTGACACTACCGATCTTGCCTTTTGGAGGCTGGAACTACTGTCATGTGTCCAAGCATGGGGGTAGGAGCTGACCTGGGTGAAGCTGAGGTATCCAGACTTACCTGAAGCCCATCTAAACTCCCTGGACCTCGTGGGCCTCAGCAGCATGCCCCAAGCAGGCCCCCTGGCCCGACTCCCAGCACGTCTGCTGCTGGAGGGGCTGGCAACCAGATGCCTGCAAGCGTGTCTCCCGTTCGGGGCAGGCCCTTAGCAATGCTCCATGTGACACTGGTTCCTGCATGCACAGTGCATTTGTATTTAAGGCGCACATCCTAGAGTCCAGACCGCAACCCTCCCCACCACTGCATTCAGGAGGGCTATTATTAACCCACTTCATACATGGGGAAACTGAGGCTCACAGAATTATGAGATAACTTTGCCGGTGGCTCTTGAAGGTGGGATTCGAACCCAGGCCTGGTCTGCAGACTCCCGAGCCTAAGGACCACTAGTCTATACTGCCTCTTTCCTTTGCTGACCAGCTTCTATCCCCAAATCTCATCCTCCAGTAGAGATTCTGCTTTGAGGCTGGGTCAAACACGCTGATTAGGAGCTCAGGAGGTTTGAATTAGAGTGTTCTATTGATTAAATTAATGCCAGACCAAAAGGAGGGGAGGAAGAAGTTAAAAAGAATCAAGGCGCTTTTTAGATCCAATATTTACAGCATCCTTGTAAATGCATTCCTGAAGGATGCAGAGGGAAGGCTTTGATTGCAAGGCTAGTGAATCTCTTTAGATGATGTCAGCAGTTACTTTCAGAGAGTGCTTGACTGGGTCCTCTGGCAAACCCAAGATCGGATCAGGGTGGCCACTGGGGAAAGCGGAGCAGGTGGTAGAGGGGAGGATGGCTCCATTGCTGCAACAATCACCATAGCTGACACTTTCCAGCTGTGGACCATGGGCAGGTTGCTACACCTTTCTGGGCTTCAACTACCTTTTAGGCAAGATGGTGGTAACAATAGCACCTACCCTGTAGGGATGGTATGAGTGAAATGAGATAATGCTGGTAAAGCACCTAGAACAGTGCCTGATACATTTAAACGTTCACTGACCATTGCTCAACCACCAGCCTGCCCTTAGGAGGCTTGCGCTGTTGCAAGCAGGCCGGGCATGATACAACTAGTTATATACTTGTTTTTAATTAAAATCCTGATCTGATGTTATAAAGGAGAAGTCAAAGTGCTAACAAACATGAAACTAGGGTATCAGATTAGGGTAGGGCATCAGGGAAGCATTTAGGCTGAGATCCAAGAAGAGCAGGAGTTGGATGGGAGAAGAGGGGGCCAGGGGAGCGAGAAGTATGTGTGGAGCGCCTTGGGTATAGGAGAGCCTGCCCAGCTTTGGAGAGTGGAGAAATGCTGGTGTGGCTGGAGCACAGAGCGAGGGGGAAAGCGGCGGGAAGGAGGCTGGAGAGAAAGGCAGAGACCACCCCTTGTCAGTTCCTAAGGGCTTCTTTACCCTGACACCAGTGGACTTCGCTGGAGTGTTTTGGACCCCTGAGGGACATGGTTAGGTTTTCACTTTTAAGCGGTGGCTCTGCCGTGATTGGAGGGGACTAGGATTGGATGTCGGAGAATCTGTTGAGGCCCTGGCGGTGTCTGAGGTGGAGATGACAGTGGCTCAGGCTGGGGTGTCGGGGCAGGGATGGAGCTGCTGATGGAAGCGGCACCTGGTGACTGTTTGGAGATAACGAGGTGAAGAATTACCCCTCCTTCGCAGATGCAGAAACTGAGGCTCAGGGAGATTGAGTAATTTGGGACCTGAAATTCACACCGAGGGCCGGACCCCCTGCAGAACTCCTTTCACCTTTCCAGAAACCTCTGCCCTTCTCCACTTACCCCCTTACTCCCAAGAGCGGGCTCCCAGTGACAGGAACATTCCAACTGAGCTCTGTCTGTTCTGCCTCAGAGACAACAAAAAGCAATTCATCATCAGCCTCCACATTGTAAAGTGATAAGGCATCGGTGGAGGTTTCCTTCCAGTTTAGGATTCCCACTAAGTGATAAGTGCATGGGTGGTTTCCCCCCTGGCCCTTGCCGGCCCCACTATCTGACTTCCCCTCATTGTCTGTCTCCTCTCCAATGAGTCCAGGAGGGAGGCCCAGGCCCACTGAAATGTCAAAGGGCCAGGCAGGCCAGGGGGCTCCCTTGTGTTTGGACCTGGCTGTCTCCAAACTATCTCTCCCGATGGATTGAGCCAAGAAAGCCGGGAAGGTCTTTTATCAATGCCACTCAATCAAATCTAGGACCCCGGGGAGTCTGGGAGAGCACTCGTCTGCCTTTCTTTCTTCCCTCCCACGCTGACTTTCCCCCTTTTAAACCAAAGGCAACCCAAATAAAGTTTATAGGGCAAAGCCATTTTCTGAATTGGATATTCAAAGGGAAGTCAGTGGTTGGGAGGGATGAGGGAATTGGATGTTGTAAGGGGTTTTGCAGGGGGCGTGTACTTGGTGCTGTATGTTTTTAAGAGCTGTTGCACATCCTTTCCTTCACTGGATTCTCACTGTGGTCTTTGTACTAGCAGAGATACCCATCACCCCCATTTTGCAATGAGCAAGCAGAGACTAAGAGTTTGGGTTAGACTCCCAAGGTTACGTGGCTGGTGCGTGGCAGGGAGGGAGGCTCATTCATCATGTAGATATTGAGTGGGAATTTGCTGTGTCCTGGGAACTGTGATGGGTGCTCGGGATACAGTGCAGTACAAGAGGGAGCAGGCCCCTGGTTCTCTTGAAACCTGTATTCTAACAGAGGGAGATGCATAATTCTGAGCAAATAGATGTAATTATTTCAGATTGTGGTTAAGTGAAATGTGAACCTGGATCTTTTGATTCCCAGTTGGAGATCTTCCCGCAATGCCATACGAGTCCTTCTCATTTCCACTTAAGCTAAGAGCATGGAGAGACACCCCCAAAAAATCAATCAACCCATAAGGGTCAAAGGTCACCACCTTCTCACGTCCTCAACTTAATGGGTTGGAAGTTGGAGGGCTGGGGTGTCAGTTAGGAAGAGCACCGTTTGGGGGGTCAGCAGGGCTGACCCTACTGAAGTTCCCTCAGCCGGGGGGTGGCAGTTCTTCACTCCAGATCCCAGGGTCTGTGGAGAGGCTGATTGTCAAGCTTTGGTCTGAATGAACTCAAGGGCAAGGGAAATGACCCATTTTGGAAATGTGAAAACATTTGCTTAATGGGATTAGTGATTTGAAAGTGACTCTGTGTGCTTTCCAGCTCTGGAATCCACCCAAATACCTCTGAGTATTGGCCGACCTTCACAGAGCAATCAGTGAAACCTTCCAAGAGAAAGAAGAAGGAACGGACAGTAGAGCAGGGATAATTGGGCAGATAATATTTTACTTTATGTGCTAGGAAGGGAAGATGGAAGGAAACTAGACCATTCTTATAATTATTTCATTTAATTCTCACAAGAAATTTAGATATTATCCTCATTTACAGTCAAGAGAACAAAGAAATTTAGATAGTATCTCCATTTACAGTCCAGAAAACTGAGGTTGGAGCAGCTCAGTCAGCTGCCCAAGGGCACATAGAGCCGTCGCTGTGTCCCAAAACCTGAGCTCTGACCTTACCACCCGAACCACTTTATCTAGAATCAAAAGCATCTAGGAAAATGCAAGGAACCAGAGTTTTCCCACAGTGCCCTGCAGCGATTGGTGGTCAGAATCGGAAGAGTTTTTGGTCATCAGAGACTCCATTGGGTTCAAAAGAGCTGGTATATAAATAACTGCTTTTAATATACAGCTTTCTGAAAACGAGTCGTGCATAGGTTGTGTCAAGACTTGCCCCTCCACTCCAGCCCATTCCCCAACCGTGGAAGTTGAACGTGACTTGGCTGTGGAGAAGCTTTTGCTCTTCAGCAGCTATTGGGCTCCCAATGAAAAGAAGGGAACCAAAGCATAACCAAAATAAACACCACCGAGATTACATCCAGAGCATTTATCATGACTGACCTGAAATTTGGATCTTTGCTTCGGAATTTCTTTACAATGTGATGAGGCCCGAGAGGAATTTGAGAATGCTCAGGGCTCACTTTCATCAATAAGCCAACATCCAGTGTTTCTCAGGGCTCTGCAGCAGATCTTGGGGGTATTAAAGGCCGGAATGTATAATTTAACAATTTTCCAAAATGTGCTCCAGCCTTTTTTTCATATTATTCTTCCTTTTTTTACTTGTAACAAATCTGGAAGGGGATCAGAAACTTGGGAATTGTTAGTTTGCCTTCTTCATCTTTTTTTTTTTTTTTGTCTTTTGCCAAGGGTACCCTCCAGCTGTACTTTCTATTATTATTATTGAAAAAGGGAACGCCCTGGTGAAATGGAAAACCCAAAGGTTGTGATTCCAGCAACAATGGAAAAAAAATTCAGATTTATGGATCTGGGGGGTGGGAGGAAGAATGGAAGGGAAGGAATCAAGGGAGGAGGTGGTGAAGACAAAAAAAGTTGACTGTAGCAATATCTCCAAGATGCCAAGAAGTGAAAAACCCTGCCCAGTTGCAGGTGAAAACGGGGCCACTGGATTATCTGGATGTTTTCAAGTGTCTGGATGGTTGGCATGATGTAGATAAAACACCTGGGGGGGGGGGTGACTGCACCTTTCACTTTTTTTTGTTGCTGTTATTCAGACGTTTGGGCCCCCTATGGGTCCCAGATGTGTCCCAGAAAGAATAACTAAAAATAAGTTCGCTTATTCTTGAGCGGGTAAACATAGGCATGTTCTGTTCAGGGGAGACTTTTGCCTTCCCTGTAAGGACTTGGAGAATGATGCAAGAGGAGGTGTTTGGTGGAATCCAAACCCAAGCTAACCCTCCCTGGGCCGGGGAGCTGTTCTATATTCCAGTCCAAAGCCACAGGATTTACTGTGGGCTGAATGGCTCAGTTGCAGCTCTGCACCCAAGGGTGCCTTCCAGGCACAGGGGTGTCAGCCACCCTCACTCGCTGCTCAGGGGGGCGGAGCCGGGTGGAGGGGAGCATGGAGGGCAGGGCCCTGTCTGCCTTGTTCGATGTTCTGTCCCAGCACCTGGCACAGTGCCTGGCCCACGGGAGGTGCTCAGTAAATATCCGTGGGAAGATTGGATGGGAGATGTGGAGGGAAGAAACTGAGAGAGCTGGAAGCTGCTCCTTCCCGGCTGAGTGGCTTGGGCAAGTCACCTCCCCGAACCTCAGTTTCTACCTCTAGGAAATGGGAATGAGAGCAGCAACTTTAAGGATTACTGCAAGGTTAGAGTAAGATCACTTAGTAGGTGCTCAATGCAGAACAGCTACTATATTCTCCCCGTGCTTAGCCCTGTCCCTTCCCCTCCCAGCACTGGCCATCATTAGGAATTGCATGAATGCCCCAGTGTTTTTTTTTCCTCTCTTCCTGCAGAGATCATCGTAATTCCTTAACTTTTTTTTTTTTTTTGATTAGAAAGAGATTGGAAGATGAGGAAAGAAAATTTCCAGATTGGAGGGTAAAATTCCAGCTAAGGAATGAATCCGTGTTGAGGTCTACACCTTGGTAGGAATCCCCAAGTGTTGTTTCCTCTGAAGGAAAGAGCTGGAGGTGTGGTTTAAATGGATTGGGCTGGCCATAAAGGTGACTGTAACAATAGCAGATTTCAATGGTAGAAAGCCTTCTCCAAGGCAGAGAATTTACATGCACAATCCTGTTTAATTACTAGCCACCCGCTGAGGTAAGTACTAACTGTGACTCTGAGTCTCCAGGAGGAGAGAGAGCCTGCTTGTGTCACAGAGATGATAAATAGAAGAGCCAGCCTCAAACGCAGGTGTGTCTAGGCTTTGTCACATGGGGTGTGGGTGTAAGGGCGTCCTTGAATGCCTCAAAGTTGCATGCAAAACTTTGTAGGTGCATGCTGTTTTCAACACTTTGTGCTTCCGTGCATTTTTTTAAAGGTGATAGCACTGTGATTTTGCCAGTTCCCAAAGGGCTCCATGATCTCAAAGTTGTTAAAGAAGACCCTCTTTCAAAGATAGAACTATCCCCACTGCCTTAACACTGCTGTTTTAGACAGGGGTAACTGCTGCAGAGAGAAAGGAAGTGACTTGTATAGCAAGGAAAAAAAAGTAACATGTACATTTGTACTGACTAAACAAATATAAACTGGGTCCTTGCTTTTGTAAGGTATCAGGCAGGGATTTTGGAATTCATTCAGGTTCCCATCCATTCATCCACACATCTGTCCATCTGTTCATCCATCCATCATCCATCCTGTACATATTTATTGCGTGACTTCTCTGGCTAGTATAGTGGTGAAGGGCAGGGATTTTGTGTCCAGACAACCTGGCTTCTAATCCTGGCTTCACTATTTATCAGCCATATGAGACCTTGGGCTAGTTTCTTAACCTCTCTGTGCCTTACTTCTCTCTTCTGTAAAATGGTGATAATAATTGAACCCACCTCATGGGGTTGTTGTGATTAAATGGGTTACTTTATAGAGATCATTTTGAACAGCACCAAGCAGAGTAAATGCCATACAAATGTTTGTTTTTATTGTTGTTGTTGATATAATAATAATAATTATTATTATTACTTCTTTGACAACTATTACTAGGTGTGTATCAGGTTCTGGAGATACAGTGATGGATAAGACAGACAATGCCTTACCATCATGGGTTTTACATACTGAGGAGGAGGGAAGATAATGATAATAACTGCTCTTTATTGAGTGTTTCTGAGTGCCAGGCCCCCAGCTAAACATTTAATATATATTTTGTCATTTAATTCTCAACACTATCCTTTGGGGGAAGTGTTAGTATTATCCTTGCCGTTTTGTAGTTGAAGAATCCGAGGTCAGAAAGGCCAAACTGCTTGCCTAGAACTCCACAGCCCAAGGCCTTCACCATGACAGTCCACCCCTTTTGCTCAGCCTGGAGGTTGCTGCACACAGCCTCCTAGACGTAATTCTGCAGTGTTTTGGCCACGTGGCTGCCTCTGCCTCTCAGGCCTCATTGGTCTCTCTCTTCCTGTCTGAGCAGATGAGGAGTGTTCCACCACAGAGCATCCCTATAAGAAGCCCTACATGGAGACGTCGCCCAGCGAAGAGGACCCCTTCTACCGGCCCAGCTACCCGCAGCAGCAGGGCCTGAGCGCCTCCTACAGGACCGAATCGGCCCAGAGGCAGGCCTGCATGTACGCCAGCTCCGCGCCGCCCAGCGAGCCGGTGCCCAGCCTGGAGGACATCAGCTGCAACACATGGCCCGCCATGCCCTCCTACAGCAGCTGCACCGTCACCACGGTGCAGCCCATGGACAGGCTGTCCTATCAGCACTTCTCCGCTCACTTCACCTCGGGGCCCCTGGTCCCCCGGCTGGCTGGCGTGGCCAACCACGGCTCCCCACAGCTCGGAGAGGGTATGTTCCAGCACCAGACCTCCGTGGCCCACCAGCCTGTGGTCAGGCAGTGTGGACCTCAGACTGGCCTCCAGTCCCCCGGTGGCCTTCAGCCCCCCGAGTTCCTCTACTCTCACGGGGTGCCAAGGACCCTCTCCCCGCACCAGTACCACTCGGTGCATGGAGTTGGCATGGTGCCCGAGTGGGGCGAGAACAGCTAAAGGGTGGCCTGCTTTGCAACAGACATTTGCCGG
>PVIY010001917.1:16930-118990 GCA_004026745.1 Myrmecophaga tridactyla
GAACGCCACACTGGTCAGCCAGGCCCATTCTCACTGCCCCCTGCCGAGTGCCCACCTCCTCTCTTTGGTCTCCGGAAAGTCTTGCCTCATTGAGCGCTTCCTGCCAGCGTGTAGTTGGAACCTTCTCCCGTCTTGGTGTTAATGTTGACATTGTTATATAATAAATAATAATATATTTTTTTCTTCCGATTCTCTTAACGGGACCCAGTCCCTTATTTTGGGAAGGTCCGAGGCAAGTGTGTTTCAAAATATATACTTGTGGGGCTCTCCCTCCCCCCTGCCAATAAACTACTCCCGAAACCTGCAGTCACAGCCTCCCCTTGACTAAGAGAAGTACCTACCTCTGCCATTGTCACGTTTCTGTAGCGGTTCCCTAAGCCCCAGCTTCTCTTCGGTTTTGTTCTGCCATCAGCCTTACGGGGGTGTTCAGTGTTGCCCTCCGCCTAGCAGTTGGGAAAACATTGGCTCCATCTGGGTCTCTATCTTAGCACCACCGTCTTCCCAGCTCTGTCTTTTCCAGCCGTCTGTTGTTAGAACGTGGCCTATAGCTTCCCGACCGGAAAGCTTGCTTTGAAAAACTTAAAAAGCCCTGGTTTACATGCGGGCAGAACTGTGATAAGCAGGGAGCAAGCTCTGTGCTGACAAGAGTCCTGAGAAGGCCAAAATAAATATTCGTCCCGATAAAAAACAAAGCCGGCCCCAACTTCCAAACCTCCCATCATTGACGACTCAACCTGGATGCAAAGCCAATTCCAAAATTCCAAGAGGCAAGACATGCTCACCAACGGTGCCTCTCCAAAGAAATCAGCCCGACACCGAATGCTGACACAAAACTGCATTTATGGGAAGCAGAAAACAATGTTAAAAAACAGAGTGTGTAAGTAAAACGTTATTGCAGGGTTCTTCAGATGTAATATTTTACTGGTACTATTTATTTATAAATAGGAGTTCTAATTAAGTAATAACATGAAATGAAATCCAGCATGGGAGCTGGCCAAGAGCTTTTAATTTTATTGATACTCAAAACCAAGTTTGTATGTTTTTTTTTTCCTTCCTTCTTTCAAATGTGCTTTGCTTTTTTTTTTTAATTTTTTTTTTTTTTAAACTGACCCTAATAAAGAGAACAGGGTAATTATGGGAGGTTGAGGATGTCCAAATATGTGAGCGAGTGTCTGTTTGTACATGAGCGTCTTTAAGTGATTATGTCTCTTTTATGTTGCTAAGCGGGGGGAGGGTGAGAATGAAATACTCGGTCCGTATATTTGTGTGCCAATTAATGCCTAATAAATACCATGTGCTTAAAAAAGTACAAGGACTTGGACACCCATTTTATTTTTCCCTATTCTTTCGTCTGACTGAATAGAGGGGAAATTTGGTGGAGGAAATCAAAAGGGGTGGTTGTTTTAGATGTGAATTTTTCACCCCATCTGCTTTTCCCTGCTGCTCTTAGGGGTATCTAGAATCCAGTGTACTTGGGAGTGATGGGACTGAAAATATTTATCCAATGGTTTAGGTCTTCGGAATGCAGGTATTTGCTTTAATTGAAATTGTGTTGGCATTTGAAAAGGCAAATGGGTAGGAACCCCAAATGATTGAAAAATGATATCTACCATACTATACCTTACACCTAGCTCTTGTTTTCCTTAAGAGTCTCTTTCTCTGAAATAATTGCTGGAATCATGTGTGTTGAGAGTCCCGATGCAAACAACTTTATGTTCCACCGGTGGGCCAGATGTCTATTTAAGACCTACAAATGTAGCATTTGTGAGTCTGTCCTGTATAACGCATGTGGGACAGAGCAGCGCGGCAAATTGGCAAGTAAACGCAAATTGCGTTTTTTTCCCTGTCTATATCATTTTGATGCCCACATCCCTCAAATGATCAAGAACAGTTAAAAATGTCATATCCCATTGAAACGAAAACACTCGGCTTATTGATTACAAATTGTTCACTTAATCAGGTCCCGCAGGACCTTCTCTAGGCAAAGAACGCTGAGAAGTGTGAATTAATTATAAGGAAATGACAATTCAGCTTCTTTCAAACACATTGGAGAAACTAGGTCAATGGCCTTCCTGTCTCCCCAGAGACTGAATTAGTGAAGTTTAACTGACTGGGATCTGACAGTACTCTAAATGGGTTTTTATTACGATGGGTCCAATTAAAAAAAAATTGCCTTAGAAGAAATTACCCTCCAAATGAATTCACCAACTACACAAGATAGTTGGTTGTATTCTTTCAGAAGGGCATCATCCATAACCCAAATTAACCTCCACCATCACCCCCAGCACCCCAATGCTTGTCAGCATTGGAAAATGATCAAAAACCTGTTTACGGTAAGTTTCACAAAAGAGACAGTCTCATCCCAATGACAGATGCAGGTTAATCGCATGGGTTCCAAACAGTGGTTATAATGGCTCTTTTCATTGATCAGTAGGTTTAAAGAGATAATAACCAAATTTCATGTAGTGTATTCACTGTGTAGATGCCAAGAGGTACAACGGAAATTACTCCACTCCTATAACATATTAGGTGGTGGCTTGCTGTGGGCTGGACGTGGTGATGAGGCCTGGGGGCCACCTGGTGCTGGTGTCACCCTCCCCTGCATAATCAATGGATTGCAGTGGTGGGAAGCGCTATGTGTCATGAAAGTGTCATGAAAGGATAGGTCAGGTCCGACGTGGTCTGGGGGAGGTGACTTTCGAACTGAGCTTGAAATGATGAGTTGGACCTAGCCAGGGGAAAAAGAGGGAGGAAACGCATTCTAGACAGAGGGAGCAGTCTGTGCAAAAGCCCCGAGGAATAAGTCACGGTGGAGGTATGAGAGGTGGGTCCACAAATGGGCTGGAGTCACCTTTAGCCTGTGCTCATTAACTTATTCAGGGAACACACATTAAGTCCCACCCTGCATGGTAGACACCCTTACTTGCTGAGCACCTATTGAAGCACGCTGGGCTTTTCCCACTAAGTCCCCACACCTGCAGACCCTGAAGGCATGAGCTGGTGGGCTTCTTTGCACTTGAGAGGGAGTATTACTGCATCCTCGAGACTTCCTGGTCTAACAAGGCTTGACGTTATGGGGCAGAAGGATCATCAGGATTTTTAGAGACTCATGAAACCAGAGTATTATTCTTGGGCTCAGAGTGGTTCAGAAGCCCCAGGATTACAGCTGACGTGGGCAGAGCTCAGTGTGAAACCTCAGTTTGCTAAGCCTTAGCTTCCCCCCTGAAAAGGAGATATTCTACCATCTTCAAAGGACTGTTGGGAGGCTGGAATGAAATATCTGCAGAAATGCCCAATAAAGTACCTACCACAGTAGATGCTCAATAAATCCTTGAAAAGAAAGCCCTGTAATCAATGAAATGCAAGTGGATGTAATATTCATTCATTGACTTAGCACATTTATATCTTAAAAATAATAATACCTATTGCTAATGAGAGATTGAGCAAATAGGAACTCTCATGAAATTCTGGTTGGAATTAAAATGGGCCAACCTTTCAGGTTTGGCAAAAGACATCAAAAGCCTTTGGAATGTGCTAATCATTTAATCAGATGATTCTGATTCAGTTTGGAATTAGTCCTAAGGAAATAATAAGGCATGCGTATAAACATTTATTTACTGGGAAGTTCATCATGATTTTTTAATCATGCAAAATTGGAAATAGCTTTATTATCCCATAATATGGGGTTGGTTAAATAAATAAGGGTCCACTCAAGTCAACGGAATACCACATGGTCATTAAAAAACACATTTCTGGAGACAACCAAAGGAAGCCATTTAAAATTTATTGCAAGCAATAGAATTAGGTTCCCAATAGTAGTATGCATGGAAGCTTCTTAATTTTAATTATACTTACACTCATTTATGCTTAGAGAGAGAAAACAGAAATACTGTTAGACTGTATAATAATTGACAGTAGTGGGATTATGGATATTTGCTTTTACTTTGTGCTTTTGTGTATTTGCCAGATTTTCTGTGATGAAGATGAATTATTTTTCTAATTAGGAATACAATTAATAAAGCACAATCCTGCTTATTTGGGGAGCCACAATCAAAATGAGCTTGTAAGGAAGGCGGGGCACTGGTGTCCACTGGAGAAGGAGGGGATGGAGATCCAGTGGGAGGGAAGAGGGTGACATTGACCTGGTCGGGGTCAAAGCTGGGTGTGAGAACATTCTGCCTCCAAAACAAGGAGAAGCCTGGATGCTTCTGTCTTCACTTTCTGGGATCGCTGCTTGCTTGCTTGCTTCCTCCTCTTGGCAGGTAACGCCATTGTCCTGGGTGAACTATTTTCCCCTTGTTAATAACTGCAACACATACAGGCTTGCACTCACACACTGCAGCACGCAGTGCTAAGAACTTTACCTTTTGGAGTCTAACTCGACACTTACTGCTCCTATGACCTCAGGCAAGCTGCTTAACCTCTCTGACCCTCCTCCATTTAATCATCTGAGAAATGGGCATATGAGAGTACTTCCCTGGGAGAGTTCTCGTTCTAATGAAGACTCAAGGCAATGAGTTTAGCTCAGTGCCTGGCATAGAGAACAGTGCTCAATAACTGTTACCTAATAAAAAGCTTAATTATTATTACTGCTATTAACAGTTCTTATCACTTTCTTGTTGGTAAATTCTTCGTTATCATCTACTATTTTAATAATAGCCTTAATAATATTTAATACTATTTTAATATTTAAATAATATTAATTTAATTATATTTTATAATATTTAAAATAATATTTAATAATAGGGGTGGGGGCTATGAAGCATCACCATCATCCTCATCTATAGTTTCCCACATTAAGCCTCTCAATCGCCATCCCAAATATGATTTAAATAGCTGGCTCGGTAAGCGACTGTCACACCGGATCCTACATGACCACGAAAAGGGGACGATAATTTCCATCATCCCTCAAGGCTGATTTTCTTTTCTTTTTCGACCTCAGAATGCATTGCTCGGTCACTTGAAAAGCAGTCATGCGCATTGATCCTCCCGGTATGTTACTTTTAGGGTCAACCAAGCCTGCCTGGTCCCTATTCTGTCCGGAGTGAAGAATATTCCTTACTATTGACTGACAGTCCCCCTATGGGTGACATTCACAGTGGTATTAGTGATACAGTTTTTTTATTTCACCTACATTTATTGACCACGTAGTAGGTGCCATGCGCCCTTGCAAGCAGCACCCCTACCCTATCCCATTTGGGGGACAGGGGCCGGCTTGGGTGTCTTGGGCCAGCCCCGCACTTCCGCGTTGGCTCGGGAGGAGGGAGGGCGGCGTGAGGGGGGAGGGGCGCGACGTGACGGGGAGGGGGCGCGGCGTGAGCATGCGCCAGAGGCTGCGTGTGCTCCCAGGTGAACACCGGGCGTGGCCCTGGAGGCTGTCACCTCAGGACGAGCGGAGGAGCTTTGCGGATCCGGGGCTGAAGAGCTGGCTTCCCCGAAAGGGCAAGGTATTTGGGCTTCCTGCTCTCCGACGCCCAACTCGTTCTCTTGTGCGCGAGCAAGTTGGTACCTTCCCCAAGCCTCAGTTTCCACCTCTGTAAAATGGGGGCAGTGCGATTTGCCTTGTGGGTCAGTTGTAAGTGATTAAGTGAGAGCGTGTATGAAGAGTGCTCGGCCCGGCACCTGGCCCGCTGTGGGCACTTAATAAGCCGAGGCTTCAAGTCAGATCTAAGATCAACCAAAACCTCTCTCAGGAGAGTTTTGCTTCCCCCAAGACGGCGTTAGGAGAATCTTCGTACCTTAACCGCCGCAGTTTACCCTTCTCGCCTGTTTATCTGGAGGTCTTTTCCCGGGATCGGGAAAGCTTGGTACGGCAGGCAATGCCCCAGGCTTGTTGGCTTGTATTTTCACTCTGGAAGGTGTCCGCTAACTTTGTTTTGAACAAATGGATTCATAAGTGACTCAACAGATGTGTCATCTGCTCAGGCTTCTCTGAGCAGGTCCAGCGGCAGATGATTCCTTTGCCCTGTGCTGCATGCTTTTGGCCCACCTATTTCAGGAGTAATACGGCAGACAGGTCAGGGCGTTTTGCATCACCGGCCTGCAAATCTGTTTTTCTGCGTCAGGACCTTCTCTCAAGCTGGGAGCGCTCCCCTGTCCTGAAACCAGGCACAACACAGAATTAACAACCCTAAAGATCCCTTCAGCAGTGGGGCTTGGGGGTTGGTAAACAAATGCCCCAACCTCCGGTCCCCTAGGGAGCAGTGTGGAGGTGCATTTACTCATTGAAAGACTTCTGGGCTGTTTCCGATTTTTGGCTATGAACATCCGTGTACAGGATTTTGTGTGAATGTGAGTTTTATTTCTCTGGGATAAATGTTCGAGAGTGCAGTTGCTGGGTTGAATGACAATTGCATGTTCAGTGTTTTAAGAATTTTGCAGAGTGACTGTACCATTTTACATTTCTGTCAGCAATGTAGGAGAGAACCAGCTTCCATGCATCCTCCCAGCATTTGATGTTGTCATTATTTTACACTTCAGCCATTAAAAGAGAGTGTGGAAGTAGTACTCTCTTTTGCAGAAGGAAATACTTTTCCAGAGTGGACGAATGAAGATGCATCCATTATAAGGGCTGCATAACAGCCACGTAACTTCAGTGGCATATAACGCTGGATATTCCTTTTTGCTCGTAGCTTTGGTCAGATGGGTGGTTCTGTTCTTGGGGCTGAGTTCAGCTGATCTTGGCTAGGTCGATGAGCCTGTTGTGATCAGCTAATGGGTTGGCTGGGGGCTGACTGAACTAGGATGCCCTTGGCTGGGATGACTTTGTTTTGCTCCATGCAACTTCCTGTGCTTCCAGGGCCCATGCAGGGCACTTATATTCAGAGCTAGGATGCGTGGAATGTGTGTAGATCGGTCATACATAACACTTTTCCTAGGGGGCTCTAATCTTCAGGGTTCAACCAGAGATGCAGAACCAGTACATGAAGAGATTTATTGCAAGGAATTGGCTTATGCGATGGTGGGGCAAGTCCAAAATCCTAGGACAGGCCTCCAAAAGGGGCAGTCTGGAATTCCTGGGCCTGGGCTGAAGCTACTGTCCACAGGTGGAATTTCTTCTTTTTTTTTTTCAGCAGTTTGAATCAAATTCACCTGATTGTCTAGGACACCATCCCTTTCTTAAAGTTCACTGACTATGGAACGGGCATTGCCCACAGACCCCTATAGATTGGGAGAAGGATCAGAGGAGAAGGAAGAGGTATCACAGAGGAAATAGGATTTAACAAACGAGTGTGATTGCTGAATCACTACGTTGATATTCCTTCTAGCCTCCACTGTTTTGGAGCAGCTAGAAGGAAAAATCTAAGGTGGTGGAATGGTAGCCCATGGCAAACTCTGGAATGTGTTTTTTTTGTTTGTTTGTTTTGTTTTGTTTTCAAGGTGAGCATATAAAGGCTAAAATCATGTTGTGGTTCTGGAATGTGTTTTGTAACTACTTGTTGAAGTGTGCTTTGAAAATCATTACTTTTTTCTTTCTTTGCTTTGTATTTATGTTATATTTTACAATAGAAAAGTTTTAAAAAAAAATCTGACAAGTGCAACCCTGTCCAAATGAAGCGTAATGCACAAGTCATGGATGTGAACCATGCATATCATTTTAAAGGCTCTGATAGTTGCATTCTCAAAAAGTGACAAGAAACAGGTGAGAGTAATTTTAATTACATATTTTATTTTCCCCAATATATCCCAAAATAGTATCATTTCAACAAGGGTTCAACATTAAAAATGAATTAATGGAAAAGAAAAAGGTTGGCTGACAGTGGATTTTAATCACACCTGCAGAATCCCTTCATGGCGGCACCTAACTTGGTGTTTGATTGAATAACTGGGACGGTGGCCTGGCCAAACTGACATTGAAAGATCACTGCGGCAGCTCTCTCCTTTCATGAGAAGCCAGCCAGTCAGCTTCCCCTTACGTCCTGTCTTGCTGTCTGAGATGATGCCACATGGCTGTCCTAGCTGCAAGAGAAGTGGGGTATATGAGGTTCCTGGCAAAGGTGGTGAGGATTGTCTTGACTTGCTTAGACCAGTTACCTGCCAGGCTGGGGCTCAGCCTGTGGCACCAAAGATAAAGGTCTGGGCCTGCTCCCCCTGTGCGATGGAGGTTTACAGGGGAGAAGACGGAGGGGAGAGGGAAGACATGCCCTTTGGGTAGACAGTCATGCTACCCAGCGACTGGCTTGACTCCTTGCACGTCCTGTGTCTCCTGACCCCACGCAAACACTCACGTCTCAGCAGATCTTGGCAGATGAACTCTAAGCTCAGCTTAGAGTTGGTCAAACACTCAGTGGGCATATTGTACCCAGAGCAACCCTGCTGTGTGTCAGAGCCCCAGACCACTGTGAGCGGAGCCTCTGCTTTCAGCCCCCAGGTCTCAGGTCCCCGGAGATGTCGGAGGGTGGTATTCAACTGACTTTTGAGCAGAGGAAACTGAGGCCTGGGTGTCTCCCAGACAGGGGCAGTGCCTTCCTACAGGGCCATTTAGGGGTAGAGCTGGGGCAAAAACCTAGAAAACGTATCCTCGTGGTGGATGTTTGGTGTTTTGTTTTGCCCTGCATCCCATTCTTCCTTCTTTTGGAGATGGCACCCCAGTTTCCTTTTGGGGAGCTTTCTTTCCTGCATTGGGTGTGGTCTCGGTGGGCACAGCAGATGCTGTCAGGGGTCCAGCCTGATCCTGGTTCTAGCCTGAAGGTCACCTGTAGCTTTGGTGGACAGTTCTCACGTATGCCAGTGGCTTCCCAGCCAAGCATCTGTACGGCTGTGCCTGAGGCCTTCTCTGGCTGCGGGTGTGTGCTTGGCCTCGTGTGGGTCAGGCTGTGAGTACCCAACAATTAAAGTCCCCCCTGGAGTGTCTTTTAAGCAACTAAGGGCAGGAGTTGGTGTTTAAATGCCCCAGCTTCCTCGCCCATTGATAGGACAATTTTGAGTGTGTTCTACACATTTCCCCTGGGGATCCCCACCAGGCTTGATCCCCAGTTGTCCCCAGAAGTAACGCAGTCATTACCAGGCCCTACAGTGCTTCCCCTCTTCCTCATGGCACTCTCTACTTCCTTTCCCAAATGTTTGTCTCAGGATCTGCCGGGGGGTGGGGGTGGGGGACCCAAACTAAGAAAGTGGAGTTGTTAATCAAAGAATTTTCCCTCCCTTAGGCAAAGGGATGGGAGCAATTGGTCCAAGAGAGGCTTATTGATTCTCTCTCCCTGATCTTAGAGTCTTGGATGGAGAAATATACTGAAATGGCTCATTCAGTTCCGATCCCTGATGGAACTCGTTTTTTATGATTCCCCAATCTTCCCCTCACCTCGGTGAGTTCCCTTTCAGAGCTGCCACCCACAGTTGTATAGGCTGTGCACTGCACAACTCTAGGCCGCATCGTTCACACTGAGAGTCTACCTGTATGCTGCTTCTTGGCATTGTGCAGTGCACGCCCTACCCAACAATCCATGGTGCTCCTGTGCCATTCATTATCCGTTCAGTTCGTTCCTTCTCCAAGGTGGTGCCATAGCTGATAGAAAACTTGATATGGAAATAAAGATGCTCTGATCAAGTGAGTGAATGTCTAAGCCATGGGGATAGTTGAGATAGTTGCTGTGCAGTTGAATTCTGCTGAAACACAATTTCTACCTGAGATTCTTCAGATTAAAGTTTTCCCCTAAGACATGATTTCGGAGGAGAGAATCCAGCTATCGTGATGGGAATTTGGGTCTGAAGATTGGCTTTGCTTTCTCAATCTCAACCGTATTCAGGGATTGTGCTTTATTTTTCTGTTACTTTCATGCACGTGAAGTAACAACCAGCCAGAAACGCAACCAGTGCCATCGGCCTTTCCCAGCTCTATCTGCTACCTGCCTCTTCTCCCTGGAGGAAAATGAAGGGAGAGAAGGAAAGAGAGAGATAAAGGAACCAGAGGAAAGCTCTAGGTTGCTCTAATTTCTGAAACATAAAAGCTATTCTTTTAGAGTAAATCCATTTTTTTTTCCCTGTGGCATTAAGGATAGAGAAATTCCTAGGAAAATAATTTGTCAAGTCCCAACTGATCAAAGATACATATGAAAGGACCCCACTTTTTTTTTCTTCCCCAGGAAAAAACCAGCCCCCATCTAAGCTCAGAATGAATTGGCAATTCATTTACTGACTGTCAGATAAAGTAGCTCAATCCCCATCACATCTTTAACTGGGACGGGACCAGAAGGAAGCAATTCTGTACCCACTGAGTGTACAAGCTGGGAGTATGTTAGTGATTAAGGGATCCTGGCCTGAGGGAGGCAGAGAGATATGACTCAGATTCGCAAGTGCGCCATAAATCTCCCTCTTTTATTCAAAATGTGTGTTTTATAGTCATTTCCTGGCCAATTGCTGCCTTGAATAAATATATAACATATCTGGATTTAGCTTTTAGGCCCTGTGCTGGGGTTTGTCTTGAGGGCCAAGTATTCTTGATATTTCCAAGAGCTAGCAAAGAGCAAATAATGAGGCTCTCTTTTCTTCCTGCCTCACCAGCCACACCCTATAGCTAACATAAAAATAGAGTTCCAGTGCTAATTGGGCCAAGAGCAGGCAAAGCAGCACCTGCTCATTGGAGCTAATTTCTTGTATTCTTCAAACAGGCTGCGATTCCCAGCTCCTGCCCAGTCTCTGCTCTCCCCAGGCACATACTAAGGTCATTGATTGATTGCACTTGGTTAGATTCACTCACTCAGAAGTTTGGCCAAGAGAGCAAAAGTTTGGCTGGGGCGGGGGTGTGTGTGTGTGGGGGCGGGGAATGGAACCAGGGTTTGCAAAAGAAAGTGCTTTTTTTTTAAGGAGATTTCCATTTCTTTTGAATTCCCCTATTTTCGATGTCATTACATCAAGGTTGCAAGGTTGTCACTTCCAGAGGTTGGGAAGGGGAGACAAATTCATTCACTCACCCCCTCCCCCCATTCCTTGCCTTCAATTTCCATTGAGTTTGGGGTCCATGGCCCAGGGTGCTTCCAGAGTCCTGCTTTACTGAGGGCTGATTAAGTGTTATGCACCTTTTATGATTGTCACACAGTGTCTCCAAACTTGCCTTGGGCTTTTCAGAAGTCAAAGCATAAAGGAAGACCTACCCCATTGCAAGGATTCCAGCATATTCCTGTGCGTCGTGCAGGAACTATCATTATCCCAATTTTAGGGTTTGGGATACAGAGGCTTGTCCCAGGTTTCCTTGCTGGAATAGACTGCTTCACCTTCTCTGTTCACAGTACCAGGCACCTGGAACGCGCCCATCTGTGAAGCCAGAACGATCCTGTCCCTAGCTACTTGAGAGACAAGTTCTTGGCGACACCACATGTCTTGTGCCTGGATTCTTGAGAACTCAGTGCCTGGCAGGAAGTGGGTACTGGGGAAGTTTCTGCCAAATTCCCGGCAGGCTGGGCTGATGTAAGTTGGAGAGAATGTTAATCCTGATATAAATGCAGAAATTACTGAATGTGTTCTCATTTCCCAGAGAAAGTGGCACTTCAAAACACTCAGTTGCTCGAGGACAGTGATGTTTTGGGGAGAAGAGGTGCTAAATCTAGTGTAGCGTTCACGTTAGGACCTCAGGTCAGAACCTTTTGCGTGGAGTAAGGCTCCGAAGTCAGGAAGTGAGACATATGGGGTACCTGTCTGGGGCAGAGCTGGACGGACTCCTGGGATTGAGTCCCAGCTTTGCCACTTCTCGGTGATGCCAAATCTGAAAAAGTTCAACTTTCTGTCCCCCGGTTTCTTCGCTTTCTTCCCTGTCGAACGTAGGGTTGCTTGTGAATTAAGCCAGCGAAGGCGTTGGGAGAGAATGCTGCATTGTGCCAGGCACACACTGATGGCTTCAAAACAGCAGTCACAGTTCTTGTCTCGTTCCTGCCTATTTCCACAAGGAATCTATGGCTGCTTGCAAAAATATATGCGAACTGCAAAGCTGACAGCTCATAAAATCATAATTCCAAGGGTAAGATTAGCACACACAAATGAGTTCTCTTTGGTCTTATGGGGCAGACTGGGTTTTCCAGAAATGGCCATTGCAATAGTTTTGTCCCCCCCAGAACCTCTTTTTTGTTCCTTCCAGAATCTTCCAGCTCCGCCCCTCAAAAGGTGAAGTGGGAGCGTCCCGTTTGATCTGAGGCAGACCTAGGGACTTCCTTCTAGCAAGCAGAATGTGGGGCAAGGGGTGCTCCGCAGCACTCAGGGCTGAGCCCCAAACAGGCCAGAACTGGGATGGGGTCAGCACTGCCCTCAGTGTACAAACGTTCCAAAGCTGGGTCATAAAAGCTGGTACAACTTCTGCCTGTCTCCGCTGTCTCTTCCACCCCCTTCTTGGGACACTCGTGCTTGAACCCCAGCCTCCGTGCTGCGAGGAAGCCCAAACCAGGCCATAGGCAGAGTCCACAAGGAGAGGCTCCCACGGGAGGAACTGAACCCCCCAACCCAAAGCCAGCGCCCACCCCCTGTCCCCAGCCCCTGACATCACGGAGCAGAGACAGACTGTCCCTGCTGTGCCCTGGCCACATGCCTGACCCAGAGAATCCATGAGCATACCAAATTTAAGATTTAGATTATTTTGCTTCTCAGTCTTAGAAATGGGAACATCCTGTATAGTTAATAGAAAACCGTTTGGCCCTGAGCTTCCTAGCTGCCAAAGCAAGGAGAGAATTATAGTCTGTTACAAGAGCCCATGAGTCCATAAAAGACAAACCAATTGAGATGTTTGCTAAAAACCAGGAGGGAGCTCTCCCTTGGATTCTTGTACCACACATACATATGTGGAACTATGTAATTTTTTGGCGATATCATGGCAAATCCAATGGCAGATATGGTAGAATACTTTCTCTTGGGTTCTCTGAATGCACTATAGAATTCCAGATGTCAGTTCGAGAAAGTTGAGGCCAAAATGATAAGGTCTGGCTGCCAAGCTCTCTTTAGGCCTGGATTCATCTGGGGCTCTAGGGAAGCAGCCGAGACCAGGCCTTTATTGTCAGCACCTGGCTCAGAGGCGATGCTCAACAAATATTTGTCAAATGAATAGAGAGCAAATGGCTGACCATGTTTCAGACAATCCTTGATCAACATGTTTGCTCAAAACAGAGGAGTTGCAAGAAATACCTTGGGTAAAGAGTGAAGAATCAGTTTTGCAATTCAGAGAAATCCAGGTCCCATTCCCTCTGAGGCCGCTTCCTAGCTGTGTGACCCTGGGCAAGGAAGTTAACTCCTCTGGGCCTCGGTTTCCTAATCTCTGAGCTGGGATAATAATAGTACCTGTTGCATCGTGTAATAAGAGCCACGGTGATATCTGAAGGGCCCCATCGGCCGGGCAGCTGTCATGGTTCTAGCAGCTGCCCAGGCCTCCCCGTCTTCCTCTCTCTTTCCTGGGCTTCACACTCTCCCTTGGCCACTTGAGAAGGACAAGTTGCCATTTCAAGTGGTTCCCCTGGAGACGGGGTGGGGGGCAGATAGGGGGTGAGGGTGGGGCCATCTCCCCACCACTCAGAGCTGAGCTAAAAACAGGGCAGGGGTAGGGGGGCACCTCAGTGTGCATCCTTCCCTGCTTTTTGGGGAAGTGGGGCCAGCCTGGGTGCCTGGTCCCAAAGGTCCCACTCCCCCCACCCCCCACCTGGCACCCCTGCGTCAGGCCTCTTCTGGAGGAGGGAACTGTAAGTACTTTAGACAACAGGCAGAGAGTGTCATAGGAGATGGATCGACAGGCAGCTTATCTTGCTTAAAGAGGCATAACCGGCTGGGTCTCCCTGCTCCCCGCTCCCCACCGCTTCCTGCCCAGCCCAGCCTGCGAATTTTATTTTCTTTCAGATACACAGACACATGCACACACGCCCTGGGACACTTCTTTTTGTTTCTTGTTACAGCTCACCTTGTCTGTGCCCTCTTGTCCATTCCTATCCTTTCTTATAAAACCCAGGCAGGAACCAGGACGTAGACTCAGAACCGATTCATGCACCAGCTATTCATGAAATTTGGGGTGAGGGTGGGGTGAGGGATGTTTCCCTCTCAGCCAGAATTTCCCAAGAAAGAGTGAGAGAGAGAAAGAGGAAGGAGAAGAAGGAGAGGAAGAAGAAAGAAGATTAGTTCCTCCTTGTTTGACAGCTCCTTCCATTCAAGTCCACCGGGCTCGTATTCTGGATTCTAGAATTTGTATTACAAAGCACAGTGGTATTCCTGCACTTTGGGACTCCAGGAGGCAGAGGGAAAGGGAGGATGCTCAGGGTTCTAGTTCTCGTTTAAAATTCAGACTCAGAGGGGTACAATGCTTGCCAAAATGATATTCCTAAAAATTGAGGGATTTTAGAACATCATCTTTACTTAAGGAAAAAGTGTGTCTCTGCTATAACTAGGCGCTTCCCTGCCCAGAGCAGCTGTTCTCAGCCAGGGATGGTTTCCATCCCCAGGCGACCTTTGGCAGTGTCTGGTGACAATTTCGATGGTCACGGTGCGTGTGTGTGGGAACTTCTGGCTTCCAGTAGGGAGAGGCCAGGGATGCTGCTTGATATCCAAAAAGCACAGGAAGCCCCCACCCCAGTTATCTTGTCCAAAATGTCAGTAGCGCTGGGGTTGAGAAGCCCCACTGAGGCCGCTAGGCTACTCCAGAGGCATGAGGGAGAATGTCTATGTGTGTCCTCCTCCTTATTTTGTTGGGGTAATGGCAGAATTGCAAAACCTGAAATATACGTTAATAGGGGCCTGGCTAAATGAACACGCGTCAGCTCTCGCTGTGCTGCCCGTAACATGCTTCTGCCTGGGACCCACCCCCAGAGATTCTGGCTCAGTGTCTAGGGTGGGTCCCGGCAGCTATATT
Source organism: Myrmecophaga tridactyla (assembly GCA_004026745.1). Taxonomy (NCBI): domain Eukaryota; kingdom Metazoa; phylum Chordata; class Mammalia; order Pilosa; family Myrmecophagidae; genus Myrmecophaga; species Myrmecophaga tridactyla. The sequence continues at coordinate 31,737 of PVIY010001917.1, forward strand.
TTCTAAACGGCCTCCCCGGGGCCCCTTGGTGATGTACCCTGTAGCCCGCGCCGAATAAACTCGGTTCTGTCTGCCTTCAGGAGTATTATACAGCGGTGAAAAAGGACGAGGTCGATGTGCATGGACCTGCCAGGCAAGACCTGCAGACACTGTTGATTGAGAGAAGCCCGTGGTAGATCCGTGTTTCTGGTGATGCAGGACGAAACCAGAGCAAACACACCCAGCCTGCTGGAAAAGCCCATGTTCCAATAGCCACATGCACACATGACAAAGACTCTTTGTTACATGGGGTACGAGCCTGAAATGAGTTCTGGGAAGAATCAGAGGCTCTGAAACACTAACGGTGTTTACTTTCCAGGGAGGTCCTGGGGCAAAGGGGGTACGGAGGTATCATGTGGCCTTATCTATAATGCTGATTTTTTCTTCCTCTTCTCTTTTTACTGTGGTAAAATATACTTACCATAAAGGTCATCATTTTAGCCATTTTTCTGCAGGCAATTCTCCGGCACTAATTATAGTCATTAATTATAATGATGTAATTGAAATGCAATTACTATAGGGAAATGGAGGAGAAAATTGGGGATATCACCACTTAAGACTGCAGAAATCCAATGAGATCTGAGAGTGCTGAGGAACCCGGGCCTTTCTCAGCTGAGTAGCACAGGCCCGTGCTTTCTTCTGTATTTAATATCTGGAGACAGCGGCTTCTTGCTCGCCCACCTCGGCACCCCCTGCAACCTCCACGCCTGTCCTGAGCAGTGGACAGCTGATTGGCGCACAGGCTGACAGCCGCTCGTTTTATTAATAAGTGTCACGTCCAGGAAGCTTAAATTGCCAGATTTCTCTCTCTCTTTTTCTTTCTTCCAGAAGGCTCCTGCCAGTGATCAAAGGTGCTCTGTGTCTCTGCCCAGGGTGGGGGAACCCAGAGGGGGCTGGGGAGGCTGCCTCACAGCACAGCAAGTGGAGGTCCCACCTGGATTTGAGAAAGGAAAAGGGGAAGGGTGCAAAGCAGTCAGTAATGCTGGGCATCCACGCAGCTGCCAGAGCTCAGCCCGGGGCAGGAAAGTTAATGTGTGTGTGTGGGGAGAGGGGCAGGGGCAGGGGGGTCTCTCTAAGGACTTATTCCCACCTTCATGCATTCGATTATTTCACATTTATTGCACACTTCCTATATGCCGAGTGATGAGAATAAAGAAGATAATTATCTCTGTCTTACGAGGAAAAGTACACATTCATTTACCTATTCGACAAGTGTTTGTTGAGAGCCTACAATGTGCCAGCATTTCCTAGGTACTGGGAATAAGGAGGTAGCAATAGTAATACTTATTATTATTGATATATTACACACCTATATAGCCTTTATGATATACCAGGCACTGTGCTAAGATTTGAGTATATATTTACTCACTTAATCTTTACAACCACCTTATGGAGTAGATTTTATTATCCTGATGCAGATGAGGAAACGGAGGCACAGAGAGATTAAGGAACTTGCTCAGGGTCACACAGCAATATGTGGCCTAGCTGAGGTTTAAGCCCAGGCAGCCTGACTCCAGAGCCTGGGCTCTTAACCATTCTATTAGACTTTTGGTAAACAGCATGGACACTATCCTTGCCCTCTTGAAGCTGAAAGGCAAGTGGATGTGTGCTGGGAAGGGGAGAAGAGGAAGGACATTAACCAGCCCACATAGATGGCTGATTTGTGGCGTGGTGTGGGGAAGCAGCAAAGGTCACTCTTGATGCTGTAATTGGAAGGCTGAGTAGGAGTTAAGTAGCAGAATACAGCACAGGCAAAGATCCTGAGGTCGGTCCGCGTTCAACCAGTTCTAGGACGCGAAAAAGAAGTCAGCGTGGCTGGAGCACAGGAGCACAGGGCCGGGGTGGAGGACGGAGTAGGGCCGGAGGGGCGGGCAGGGGCCAGGTCACAGGGGCCTTGACAGCTGTGCTAAGGGATTTGGTCATTCTCCCCATTAGACCACGGAGAACCACGGCAGGGTTTTCAGGGAGGGAGGGTGGTGACAAGCTCACTCGGCTTGCAGTGTGGAAGGAACATGGGGGATTTGGGTGCAGTTGGAACAGGTCAACTGACCCAGAAGTGGGAGGGAGAGGTCAGGATCATCTTTCTCTTCATGTTCATTTCCCTTCCACTCGACCCCGGCCTACTTCCCTCCGGCCACAGCCTGGATAGCCGGCCCACCCCCCACCCCCACCCCCGCAGCACGTAGGTGTTCTGTTTCTGCCCTGTGTCCTGAACCATGTCCACAGGTGGCCTCTGATTATTTCGTACAATCAGAAACCTTGTACAGATGCCTGCCTCCCCAAGTGGATTGGAGTACAGAGGACGAGATACCCACACTGGAGGCCTCTCTGGCAGCCCTGTCATTTGCTCTCTTCAAAGACATCCCCTCTTTTCCTTGTCCTGTCAAGACAGTAGTATGCCCTTGGCAATTCCATTATTTTTTTGTTTAAGCAGTTGTTTTCCCAGGTTCCCCTGCAGCAAGAAGTGGCCAGATGATGCAGCCTGGAGGGATCCTTTTGGGGAGCTTGTAGGAAAAGTTTTCCTTCTTGTTGAAAGGAAACACTGTGCTGTTGGCCCTTTCCCTCATGATTTGGATTTTGGCATGAAGTGTGATATCTGGTGCTCTGGCAGCTATCATGTGACCATGAGACCACAAAAATGAGTTTGGAAGCCAGTCTGTTAAATATGGTGATGAAAAAGGATAGAAAAAGCCTGCATCTTTGATGAAATTGTTGAGCAGCTGCAGCAGCTCTAGACATTTTTACCATCAGATTTCTTGCTAAATGAACTATTTTAATGTTATGGTCTCTTTGTTGGTTACTTGCAAGTGAACACATGCTCAGTGACAGAGCATGACAGGGAGGATGGAGGGCTCAGAAACCATTTCATTCCACTTTTATCTTGGACAGCAGGGGAAACTAAGGCTCAGAGAGGAGAAGAGGCTGGCACAAGGTCACACACTAAGTCACTGACAAAGCCGAAGGCAGAAATTTCTGCCTCCCAGGTATGAAGGGAACCCGGGCTATCCAGCCTGGTGCTCTTGTTTGTGATTCCCAGGGAAGGTGACAGTGGATGACAGGGGTGTTCCAGCAATGTCCATTCTCCCTCCATTTCCCACTTACAGAGACATCAGGAAAATTAGGGAAGAAGCTGGAGAGGCTGCAGGTTTCTTATTTCCATTGACATAGAAAAAATGAAAAGCCTTAAAACAAGAACATATATTAACTTAGGCCTTTGAGCCTGGGTCAGAGAAACATCAGATCTGGCTGTAGAGATATCAGGCAGTAGGAAGGAATGTTGTCATCCATTTGTCTGTCCACATGTCTGTCCATCCATCCATCCATCTAACCACACACCCATCCATCCATCCATCCACTCATCTACCTCCCATCCATCCATCCATCCATCCATCTATCCATCCATCCATTCATTCAGAAAATATTTGCCAGGTGTCACTTTATGCTAGGTACTGTGCTAAGCCCTAGAGGTCTGTGTTAGACCCCAAGTGGGACACTGCACTGAGTGCTCAGATCACCATTTTTGGTCCTTATTCTGCACTCAGCTCACCTGTGTTTGTTTGGATCCTATGAGAAGCAGACACCAAGGTGAGATTAGAACTTAAGGGATTTACTGGGGGCAATACTTGGGAGACAAAATACGGAGGGAGCTGGAGAAGGGTTGGAAAACCATCCGACTGGGATGCAGGTCTGTGCCGTATGAAGGAGGCGTGGAAGAAAGGAAGGACTCTTGATGGGTAGTAAGAGTCTCAGACAGTGGAGCAGTTCTGAGGAAGGTTTGGCAAGGCCAAGGAGGGGTTCTTGAGGCAACATCATGTCAGAGGAATTCCACGCCTCCCATGAATGGTCCTAGTGTCATATCCCTTCTGTGCTCAGCCTGTGGCCAGAAACATCCTGTAGAAGGTGTGGCCGCAGTGCAAACCCGGTGATGGATTTCAAAGTGCAACAGCTGGGGCACTTGGTCAGTTACACCCCTTGGGGTCCAGATTCTGCGAGGCACATTTGTCTTGGTTACCCCTGCATTGTTTCCCTCAGTGCTCAGAACAGCCTCATGACGTATTGACTTAAATTGCTCCAGTTAAGATGTTTCAGGTTGTCTTGATGTCCCATCAAGGTCTTGGCAGTTCAGATGCCAAGGTTTGATGACACCATCAAGGACCCAGCTTCCTTCTCTCTTCTTGCTGGGCTCTCTCAGCCTCTCCCCTAAGCCTTTGATTGCCTCTGCACATGGGGGATGTTGCCTGTTACAGCTCCTCGCATTACAACCAAACCTGACAATATCCAGGGGTAAGGAGGGGCCACTCTTCCTTGTGCCTCTTTCCTAGAAGCCCCCAGGAGATGTTCTCTCAAATCTCAATGGTCTGAATTGGGTCAGGGGCCTCTTCCTAAAAGGATGACCGGCAGGGAAGAATAGGATTTTTATAATAGGCTTAGTCTGACCAGGATTTAGCTCCTGGGCTGGGCCAGCTTCCCTGGAAGCATCGGGTCACTTCGAGGAGGGACAAATAAACAAAATCAGAGATTTTCGGCAAAAGGGAAAAGGGAGCAAGGGGTTATTAGGTAGCTGTCTGGGGTTCTCAGAGACGCAGACCCTGAGCTGAAGTTTAGTGTGCTCAAGGTTTATTAGGGAGGACCCTTGCGCTTGACACCTGTGGAAGCAACGGGAGGGGAGCAGGAATGGACAGAGGGAGGAGCTGGGCTGTGATGCAGTCTTAAAGAAGGTTTCCCCGGACGGCTCGGAGAGCCTGTGCTATCCACTGCTTTAGCAAGAACATAGTGTTTGTAACAGCACACGCTGAGTGTCTCCCAGTGTCCATGGGCCGGGGGTCCAGACATAGCTCGGCTGGTTCTCTGCTGCAGGGTCTCCCGCACAGCTGCAGTCCAGGCGTTGGCCAGGGCTGGGGTCTCACCTCCAGGCCTGACTGGGGAAGGGCCTCCTTCTGAGTTGCCCTGTGGTGAGGATTCGGTTCCTTGGGGGTTGCAGGACTGAGGTCCTCAGGTTCTTGTTGGCTGTTGGTAGGAGGTCACCTTTAGTTCCTTGCCATACACATGGCCTTGCTTCATCAAAGCCAACGAGAGAGAGTCTTCTAGCAAGACGGACATTATGATCTTATGTAATGGAATCACTGAAGTGATATCTCACCCCCCTCAGCCTTATTCTGTTGCAGTCTGTTCTGGTTTGCTAGCTGCCGGAATGCAACACACCAGACACGGATTGGCTTTTAATAAAAGGGGATTTATTTTGTTGGTTCTTCAGAGGAAAGGCAGCTAACTTTCCACTGAGGTTCTTTCTTACATGGAAGGCACAGGATGGTCTCTGCTGGTCTTCTCTCCAGGCCCCTGGGTTCCAACAGCTTTCCCTGGGGTGACTTTCTGCATCTCCAAAGGCCTGGGCAGAGCTGCGAGTCCTGAGATGAGGAATGCCGAGCTGCTTGGGCTGTGCTATGTTGAGCTCTCTCATTTAAGCACCAGCCAATTAAGTCAAACCTCACTCATTGCAGCAGACACGGCAGACACGCCTCCTAACCGACTGCAGATGTAATTAGGAACAGATGAGGTTCACGTACCATTGGCTTATGTCCACAGCAACAAGACTAAGTGTGCTCACCTGGCCAAGTTGACAACTGAATCTAACTAACACACAGTCACAGGCCTTGCCCACACTCAAGGGATGGGACTAATTATGCAAGGGCAGGAGAATTGAGAGGCAGGGACAATCGAGGGGCATCTTAGAGTCTGTCCACCACAAGCCCTGAAGCTGGTACGGCCCTTCAGACTTGACTCAATGGGGCAAGGGGGTCAGGTCCCATCCACCCATCATTGGATATGGGATGTCCCAGGTAAGAATTGGCAAGATGACGCTCTGCTGATGAGGCCATTTCTGAAGAGGGCTGAGAGCTGTCAGCCTCCCTATCGGGAATCCATCCTTCTGTCTTGATGTGGGCCGGGGCAGTTTAGGAGCTGCAGCATAGCACGCACAGTGGTACACAGCCAGCAGTCTCTGCTACGATTATCATCCCTATTTACAGACGAGAAAGTTGACACCTAAGCCTCTCCAAAGTTCACACTTCAGTATGTGATCAAACCATTTTTGAACCCAAGTCTGCCTGACTCCAGAGCCCATGTGCTTAAGCGCTGTCTTCTAGTTCTCTGATGGAATTTAAAGTCTCATTTGGCAACAAATTGACAGCCTAGTGTGTTGGTTAGAAGTTATTATGCACGTAAGAAAAGGGTGTGCTCTTTTAATCTGTTCCTGTGGGTGTAGCTCTGTTATAGGTAGGACCTTTTGGTTAGGTTATTTCAATGGAGATGTGACCCAGCCCGTTCAAGATGGACTTTTACTGAAGTCCTTTATGAGAGGATAAAGGACAGAAGAAACTGAGAGTGCTTAGAGAGAGAAGCCCTAGAGAAGCTCAGAGAGGACCCACAGGACACAGAGAGGGGGCCACTGGGGCCAGAATCTGAAAGCAGCGAAACCTGGGAGCAAAGGGCCAGCAGATGCCAGCCAAGTGTCATTCCTTGTGCAAAGGTGCCCAGTTCCCAGCAGCCTGTCTTCAGAATTCGGGTGTCATCTTCTTGATATCTTGAGTTGGACATTTTCATGGCCTAAGGACTGTGATATGTAAGCTAATAAATCCCCATTGTAAAAGCCAACCCATTTCTGGTATATTGCATTCTGACAGCTTTAGCAAACCCAAACACCTGGTTTTCAGTAAACTAGGTATAATTCCACTGTTCATGTTCTTTGCCACCAGAGATACTGCTAAGTGCCACTGCTGTGACATTTACAACTGAAGATGGGTATATAAGTGGGTTTCAGTCACTTCCTGCCATCCAGTAGACTTTCCTGCTTCTAAGCACGTTAGTCAGGGAAGGCTCGGCCATGCCACAGCAACACAGCCCTGCGTCTTAGTGGCTTCACGCTCATGCTGTCTCCCAGACTCTCATAGGGCTTGGGCCGCCATCTTTGGATGCTCTCCTCCAAGTGGTGATACAGGGATCCAGGCTCCTTCGATCTGAAACAGCCTCCGAGGAAATCAAGAAAAGGGCATAAGATTGTGGATGATTGTACAGGGGTTTTTATGGCCACACCTAAAAACAGACGTACGTCTATCTACCTCCCTTTGGCCAGGACCTAGTCCCTTGTCGTCAACTTAACAAGAAATCCTGGGAAGTAAAAGACCGAAATGGGATTCTATGAACACGTAGCATTGTCTCTGTCGCACTCACCCATGTGTCCAGAGAATGGGGCAGACAACGTGAAATGACGGCTCTTTGCAAAAAGCTGCTATGTTCGGTTGGGGATGGCAGCAACCCCGCTTTCAGCTTCAAGCCCCTGCTTTGGGGGTTGGAACATTTGCTGGGGGTGGGGGTGGGGGGAAGCCAAGGCTGGCTGTATTTGGCGAACCTTGCAGGGCTGATATAGGCCGTCGTCTCCTGCTTCCGGCGTCTGCCCATTGGCTTCCCGGGCTTTTCCAACGAGCTCTCCAGTCTGCGGATCATAGGGGGCTCAGGTTTGGAACCAAAACAGCAGAGAAGGAAGAGGCGCTATCTGACTTTAAACTGCTCCCATACGAGGAGACTTAGCCCCTAAGCCGCGAGGGGAGGGACGCTCTCCTCCAGCCTGTCTGAGCCAACACCTGGAAGAGATTGATTGAGAGACAGTTCATATGGCTGTGTGATTTATGAGGAGGAGAGATCATAGCCGAGGTGCGTGGATACAGGCGATGCTGCTGGGGCAGGCAACACTTGATAAGCTTCCACAGCAGAGCTTGTTGCCTCCGTCGGGGAGCTGAGGGAGGAGGGGCAGGGGTCCCGGCAGCTGGCTCAGGTGGGGAGGGGCCGAGTGCTGTGGAGCCTTTCTCCCATGGGTGCTTTGGGGGGACCCAGGGCTCAGCTTTGCTGCCTCGTGTTTATCACGTGGGGAGCAGGCCTGCGTGAAATGCCACCTCGGACAGGGCCCACCCTGCACCTGTCGGCATCCACCGCCTCTGCTTCTGTCCAGTGTCTATTTGGTGCCAAGTGCTTGATTCACACTCGGGTCTGGAATCAGACATCCCTGGGAGAGGGACCGTTCCTCAGGCTTGCTGCTCTCCAAATCTCGCTTTCTTTCTCTAAATTAATAAGAGAACATTCTCGTCCATGCACTTAGCTAATCCTTGCGTTGTTTTGGACATAGTGGTGAGTTCTTGTGAATTTACTCTGAACCTGTCCGTGCCTCAGGTTCCCATCTGCGAAGTGGGTATAAGCAAGGCTGCTTTGCTTGCCTCACAGCATTCTGCCAGGATGAGATAATGTAATGATGGTTTAATGCTCAAGGTCAGGGGTTTTAGAGACGACCAGACATGGGTCTGAGCCCTGGCTCCACTCCCGACAAGCAGTAGTAGCCTGGGGAAAGCTATTTAATCTCCCCAGGAGAGTCTCGGCTTACTCATCCATGAAATAAATCATACCTGCCTCTTAAGGTCATGCGGAATTAATATGATGATATAGGCCAGGGGCTTACCTCTGCGGCAGGTACACGGCATGACTTCACCAGATGACACATAAAATAATGACTACTGAAAGCAATATTATTAAGGATGGATAAAGGGCAGGGAAAAGAAAGCATTTACACAAACACAAGCAGTTGTTAGCATTGACTCTATACCCAGGGATCATGCCCAGCTATGCCAAACAAAGTTCTATAATTCCTGCTGCCCTTGGTAAGGCTAATTCCTTTGCAGGCGCCACCCATCGTGGCTTCACTCCTATCCCCTACTTGGAGAACTGAGCCTGGAAAAGTCCAACTTAACTTCTGTCGTCCAGAGAATGCTCCTCTGGTCTGCTCAACTCTCTCTCTCTATTCACAGGTCAGGAGAGGAGACGTTTAAATAAACAAATAGACAAAGTATCATGTGTCAAAGACACCCAGTAGAGTTGGTACAAAGAGGGACAGAAGCAGCCCTGAGTGTTCAGAGAACCAATTTTCTGAAATGATCCAGGAAAGAGTTCCGGGAGGCTGTGACATTGGAGCTGGGTTTGCAAGGATTAATAGGAGTTTGGCAGGCTCTTTTTGAGGTTTTTGCTTCTTGAAAATTTTCTGCCAGTTGATGGATACAACGCCTATGAAATTTCTCCGCCAATAGCATCATTTATATCTTCAGGGTCCCCAGAAGGTCCGAGGTGCTGAAAAGTGTCGGTAACGAGAAGGAAGTGGAAGAACAAAAATTGAGAGCTGTCCAGACTCCTTGTCCTGGCTGTCCAGTGACTTGGCCCCATGCTCATCCCTCTTTCTCTGGCAGTCACTGTGTTTTTCCCTCCGAGAATCACTGTTCTCTATTCCTGCTGCAGTTCAGGTGGGGCTGACCCTACTTGCTGGCTTCCAAGGTGTAGACAGGTCCTAGGCCCTGCCACGGTGATAATTGAGGGATGGGTGTGTGACTTAAAGCAGAGCACTGAGGCTCATCCTTGTTGCTTTTGCTGGTGCTGTTGGGAAGGAGGAGCCTTCTCTTTCTACTAATCTTGAAGCTGGGTGTGGCCCGGGCCACACCACGTGAAGAAGGCCAGGCTGGGAATAAAGGAAACAGGGAAGAGAGCAGAGCTGAACAAAGGAGAGAAACCACGAGCTGGTGACATCCACATGCCCTGCTTTTTGAATACCTGAGTTGCACTTCTCTTGTGTTGCTTAAGCCAGTGGGAACTGGGTTTCTATTGCTGGCAACCACGAGAATCCTAAATCACATGCATTCATTCAACAAACATTGATTGAACCCCAACTCCTTGCTTGGCACTAAGAATACCAGGGTGGTACAGATGGACTTCCCCGGGAAGCCATCTGTGAGCTGGAAATTAGCATGCAGGATGTCCACAAGGAAGGGTCCTGAGAACTACCAGAGATGAAAGGAAGGGAAGGAAGCAGGATTAAGCAGAGGGAGGCGTTGAGGTGTGATACACTTACCACAAGACTTCAGCCAACCCTGTTGGGAGCCCTGGGACGGAGACAGCCCCTCTGAGTTGTTCTGAGTTTGGGAAAAGGAGGCCAGCATGGACATTGATTGGATGTGGGCTGCCCCAAGGAGGGGATGTGATGTTGGAGGACAGGGGTCCCTTTAGCCAAGGGAAATTCTCGGAGGGGCTGTGAGCTAAGAGCTATCACCTGACAACACCCCCAGCCAGAGAAGGAATACATCCTTTAGTCCTAAGGGGGGATCTGGCAGTACAGCTCTCCAGTTTCTCACCATCTAAGGTAGTGTCTTTTGAGTTTAATATGTCTTGCATGCTCAGCTTTGCACATTTTAAAAATGTATGCCACTGTGAGTTGGGTGAAGAACACAAGAAGAAATTTGGGCTTCTGGAGAGGATGGAGTCAAATACTCAGAAAGGGAAATACACACTCTGGTTATAGCTGAGGCTCCACGAGGGCAGGGACTGTCCTTGTGTTCCTCTCCTCTCCCCCATACCTAGACTGGACTTGGCACATAGTAGATGCTCAATAAATACATGTAGTAATGACCGAGTTGTCTGCTATATACTCTCACATTTAACCTTCATAATAGACTTTCAAGGTAGGTGGATTTCCTGGGTCTCTTTGGCCAATAATGAAAGAGAAGCTTACGGAGATAGGTCGTAGTGTCAGGATTTGAACTCGGGTGTGTTTGAGTCAAAGCTTTTGATGTGCTGCTCTATCAGATAAATGTTCCTCTCAGACCCATACACAGGGAAAGGAGTATGGGTGCTGTGGAAGAAACAGAAAGGGACCCCATCGTAGTACAAGGTAAACCATCTGCAGTTTTCAGAAGGGATGGAGGGGTTGGGTGAGGGAGACATGGAGGCGGAAGAACATTTATTTTAAAATTTATTCAGCAAACATTAAAAGATAATATAACTAATCATATATTTAAATATCAAAACACTTGATGCATTTAAGACATTAAAACATTGTCTAATAATGCACTGAAAATGTTAAAATATTTAGTGATGATGATAATCATTGAGCTTGGCCATCACTGAACCAAGTTGTCTCATTTAATCCTCATATTGATTCTCTGCAGAAAGTATCATGGCCTTTGTTTAGGGATGAGGAAGCTGAGCTTTAGAGAGCATAAGTTACTTGCCAAAAATCACACCCTAAGTAGGTAAGGTGGGTTTCCACGCAGGGCTGGCAGTGGGGATAAAAAACCAGATGAAGCAGCAACCCTTCTTTCCAGGAGCTCAGGGTCTGGTGGGGACAATACAGCCCAGTAGAGACCGATAAAAGGGTCAGGGAGGGGTGTGAGGAAGCAGAGGGGACTCGTGAAGATAAAAGGATAAAAGGACTGCTGGCTCGTCTGTTTTCCCTTGCCTTCCCCAGCTTCCTTCTCCTCAAACAGCTGAAAGGAAAGGGATACTCATCTTCCATTCAATCATTTCTATATTATCTACTTCATTCATTTGACAATATCCTTTAGAAGCCAAGCATTGTTCTGGATTCTGGAAACACAAGTGAACAAGACAGATAAGGAAGCTGCCCTCCTGTGGCTTATATTCTAGTTGGGGGGATACTGGCAATAGGTCATGCAGTAACTAAATAAACCAGGTAATTTCTGAGAGTGAAAAGGAAATAAGAAGGGTGATGTGATAGAGTATCCTGGGAGAGCCTGCTCTAGATCAGGCAGTCAGGGAAGGCTTCTTGGAGGAGGTGACCACAGAGTTGAGGTTTGATAGGTGAGAAGGCGTTACCTTTGGGAGGATCTGGTGGAACCTCCTGGCTGCAGGACCTCCCTCCCACATGCCCTGCATTCCTTGCAGGAGAGACAGATAAAGAAACCAGTTGCCCAGCCTCAAGCTGAGCAGACTGGAGCTGGAAGCTAACCTGGCCAGTCTAAGAGCAAAGGGAATTGAGTCTGCCCAGTTCAGCTGCTGCCCGGAGTGAGATGTGTCCGGGCAGCTGGGGCCCCAGGGAGCTTCTGCAGCTGGGCTTTCAAGGCTCTGTTGTTGGATCTTCCTAGCTTCCCAGAGGACAATGGGGACATGTTAGCTCTGGAAGAAAGGCCAGGAGGCAGCCTGTGCCACTGCACCCTGGAGCTAAGAGAAATCAATCACCCCTAGCTCACCCAGGCCTTTCACAGAGGAGGAGCCATCTCAGGCCGGGGTTGCAAGAGAGCTTTTCCCTGCCTCCAGGTAATGAAGACGGCTGCTCTAAAACCGATCTGGCGTCTTCTTCACTTTTATAGGGGAATCCGCTTGGTCACAGCTCCCGGGGACTGCAGGGGCATGGAAAGGCGCAGACACTTCGTGAGTTCTTGGGTGAGGCTGACTGTGACACCCGGTGCGGGGGCTGGAAGTTACCAGAATGTTCTGTACTTAAGAGTAATAGAAGGAAAAGGCAAACCCCGTCCCTCCCGTCCCTCCCAGCGGGTACTAGTCATGCTGTATGAATTTTTTTATTGGATCCTCAGTCTCGGGGGTAACAGGCTGTGGGTAGCGGTTTGTGGAGGGTAGGGTAAGGCTTTGGGGCTCAGGGGTCCCATTGGCCCAGCTTTGCTCCAGTATACCCTTGACTGGATCCTATGACTTGTCTGAGCCTCTTTCCTCATCTGAGAAATGGGATGATAATGAAAGCCTGCATCTCCTGAAGGAAGCAAAGCACTTAGCTGTGAGATGTTGTTACTCTTATAATTAATAGTCAGAAAAGTCTTATTATTAGTAATCACAAATGGTAACAGTATCAAGCCAGGTTGGATGTTCCAAAGAGGAAATGGAAGCACTGAGAGATAAGGCAAATTTTTCTAGTTAAACCTTCCCATCTTCCATGTCAGTAATGGCCTTCACAGACCCAAAGAGGGGGGATTTAAAAAGTCTTCCCCATAAATAAATGGGAAGCCAGCAATCTCTTGGCCCCAGAGACCACTTCCCAGCCTAGGATAAGCAAATAAGATATTTATGACGCAGTCTCAATAGAGGGAATATTGTTCTGCCAGGGCCGAGCGGGCAGTGCCGGGACCACATCTAACGCACTTGGGCTTCTTTTTTCCACTGGAGCTGTCTTTTTCATAAAGAAAGATCTTATTGCCTCAGAGAGGGGCCACGGGGCTAATTCCGGGTGGTAGTGTGGCTCTGTGAAAACCCAGGGGAACATTTCAAGCGAGGAAGGATTTGGGAGGGAAGCTGGAGGAATTACTTTAGTTTGCAAGGAAAGGAAAGCATAAAAGTGGAATGAAAAGTCAGCAGGAGAACCCGCCAAGGATCTGCTGGGGAAGTGGTCCTAAAGGTACTCACAGGGCACTTACCATGTGCTGTCCTTTCATTCAGCATATGATTTTGACCTGTTTCCCCATCTGAACCTTCGAACGAACTGGCCAGGGAGCCGTGCATTTTTCCATTTTACAGATGGGGAAACTGAAGCTCAGAGAAGCGACGTCACTCTCCATTGAGCCCTGGATGCCAATTCAAGCCTGGTGCATCTGTTTTCCATGATCAGACTGCTAAGCAAGGACAAGCAATGTGGATGACGGAGGGCTGCCTGGAGGAGAGCGAGGCCCCGGGTGTCAGCCCCCTCGCTGACTGGAGAAACTCTGGCCCGGGCCACGGCCCTTCCTGGCTCACGTCCCCCTCCTCCCACAAGCCCACGAGCCCCTTCCAAGGGCCGGGAAGCCTTTGAAGTCAGTGGTGACGCCGCGGAGGGCGAAGGCGGCGGGAGCTGAGGAAGAGGTGAACACGGGGCCAGCAGATAAGCCTCTGAGACGCGCGCCCTCCCAGCCGCCGAGGGAGGAATTTCCGACGGCGGGTCCTCGGCCGCGTTTTGCTTAGTCTAGTTTTTGGGGCTGTGAAGGATGATATTCTCAAACTCAGCTGCAGCGGGAGCGGAAGCAGGGTGATGAGCTCAGCAGTAGGCCAGCGCTCCCCAAAGACCATCCTGCCACCTTTGCTGGCTTGCCCATGGCTTCCTCTCCGTCTGTCTGTCTGTCTGTCTCACTCACTCTCCAGATTGAATATTTCAACCTGGGAGCCCTGGAGGATACATTCTGTGTGAATGTGCATTTTTCCATATCTTGTAGTAGAATCTCTGTGAGCCCTCCCAGGAAAAGTTAAAAACCTCTCGAAATCAATAAATGCAAAATGCAAACTTAGCTTTTTGTCTGTTTGTAAATAGGACTCACGTATGGTCTTGGGTAGAGCTGCTCCCAGAAGCAAACCCTGTAACAAGGAGCTGAGTGCAAGTGGTTTTATTTTTGGAAGTGAGCTCAGTAAGCACCAGGAGGGGGTGGAGACCCACGGAGCGTGTGTTTGTGAGCAGGGCACTGCTGCGGGCAGCTCCGGGGGTCCCAGCTGAGGGACAAGTTTGTGGGAGTGTTCATCCTGCAGCTCCAGTCTGCCACTGCCCAACGGCTGGTCCTTAGCACACTTAGAAGAAGGGGTACAGGGAGCCCCTGGGTGAACCCCACATTCGTATCTGCCGCCTTCCGACACTTCCTCTTCTTTGCTTTGGCTGTGGGTAAAATTTCTACTTATGGGAGATACAAGCTCTAAAGGTGGCAACTTTGAATTTGTCATCTATTAGGAACGGGGCTCAGGTACCATTCAGAATATAATTATTTACATAAAGCCTGTGGGCATTGCAGCTGAGCTTCTGGGCTGATGCATCATAAAATATTTCATTGTATAGAAAATAAATATGAGCAACTGTGGTAGAAGAAAAGAAAGGAAATGTGAAAATTAAGGAACATTAGAGCCTTGTTTTCTGTAGCTAGCTTAAAGGTTAAGAATCTGGACTTGATGTTCAAATAACGGAGTTCAAGGTTTGCAATTCTTAACTGAGTGACTTCCAACAAGTTGCTTAACATCTTGAGCTTCTAATTTGGTTGTTATTTATCTGTTAAATGGAAAGAGTACCTCTCACATGCAGTTATTATGAGGATTAAATGAATTAATGCATAGAGATAACGGTTGTGGTTGGCATTATTTCTTTATAATTCTTTCTTCCTCACTCTTGCCATGGTTTAGTGTCAGCATTATACTTTCCTGTTCCGTGGATTCTGGGCTTGGCCACATGGCTTGCTCTGGCTAATGGGATGTGAGCAGATGTGACATACACCCAGTTTGAGTAGGGTCTTGAGTGTACTTGTAGTTTTGGCTTTTTCTTTTGTACTCCTGCTCTGAACCATGGGAAGGGCAGGGGAAGGGTAACTGATGAGACTTCAACTTGGCTTCTGGAGTGCGAGATGCACAGAGCAGAACTGAACACAGTCCACAGCCTGAAACTGAGGCCCATCTGTTAATCACAAGCTAGGGAGTGAAAAAAAAATGTTTTTGGTGTAAGTCATTGAGATTTGGGGGTTGTTTGTTTTGCAGCATTATCACAGCTATAGCTGACTATTATACCATATAAAACATTTGGCACAGAGTGTAATGCATTGTAAATACTCATTAAATAGCTGCTACTATTCCTGTTATTTTTATCATTCTTACTAATGGATAAAGAAATTTTTAGGCCAGTATGTTTGGGACACACTGCACATGATACATCCCTGTTGAGAATTTAGAAATCTCATTAGCACATTAAAGGCTCTGATAAGTCCTGCGGTTACAAAAAAATCTGACTGTAGAGTCCCTTTCCATTTACATTTTTGAGGGTATTTTGGGAAATCTAGTTTAGAAGAATTATCACCTGCAATTCCATGATCCCCAAATTGAAGGGATTGCAGGAAATTTGAATGACAGGTTAGGGGCACCCTTTCTGGAAACTTTCCCTGATCTGCTCCACTTCGGGAACCTTTGTTAAAGGTGACTGACATTCTTTCAAAGTATATTTCAACATGACGGACTTGCATTTAGGGTGGGAAGTGTTCCAGGTCAAAAACTGGTTACTTCCCATTGCTCGCATGATGGGACAGATAAGAGGTTAGTGATTCCTGCTGAGGTCTCATGGCTCCCTGGCTGCACCAGCTGCTCACACCTTTCACTATTAGCCGGTGTAGGGACCCCCTTCCTTCTCGCTGCTGATCTCTGCTAATGACATGTATTCCTGGCAGGGAGGAGGAAAGCTCTGTAATAGTCAGAGCTGTTATTTCAAGTGTGTCTTATCATGTGCTAAGAATTTCATGTGCATGGTCTTATTTCATTATCTCCACAACCCCATGAGGTGAGTGCTTTTGTTAACCCTACTTTACAAGAAGGAAACTGAGGCTCAGAGAAGTTGAATGACTCATCAAAGTCCACCCACTACTAAGGGTAGAGCTAGCATTCAAGTGCAAATCTTTCTGGTGCTAATTGGCTGTCCCTTAAACCATACTGCCTCCTTGACATGGAGAAGATGCTAGAAGGTGGACTCTTCATTTTCCTTTCTTCCATCCCTGCCCTACTAGAGGAGAGGGAAGCTATGGAACTCAACGTACCAGGCATGTACTAAGACACAAATGAGGGAGGAAGCTATTGTGGGGGCCAGAGAATCAGAGTTTATCAGAGAAGGGTGGTTTCTTGCCCAAGGTCATTCAGCCAAGGAGGGGCAAAGCACACACCAGAAACTAGGCCTTCTGATTCCCAACTTGGTACTTATTTGAGGCAGAGGCAATAACCATTCTTTCCTTGAATAAAATTCCCCTATGTTGTTGGGAGCAGCATTAGGCTAAGTTAAAATTATAGTTGCAGATAGGGATGGCCAATGAGATAGATGCAAGCAAAAGTTACTGGGTGGTGCTTTCAGAGAGCTCTTGCCATTTTTTTCTTTCCTTTCTCATTCTATCATGATGGCTGGAGCGCCAGCAGCCATCTGTGACCATGAGGCAACCTTGAGGGTGAAAGTCAGTGCTAAGGATTGTAGAGCAGAAAGACACAGCCATTGGAGACACTGATACCATCATGGACTCACCTCCTAGCCTTGGTTGCACTATCCACTGTTCATTCTTGAATGGTGGTCCCCAGACTTATGCAGCATGGTGGCCCTCACCACCTCTGAACTGTTTTTACATGAGCGAAAATACGTCTCCGCCCTGCTGATTCCAGGTCTCTTTGCCTAGTAGCTGAATGCAATCCTGTCCGACACATCATTCCACTAGGTTTTATGTTTCAGGTGTCTTCCATTTGCTCCTCCACATCTACTTGCCACCCTCCTCCCCCCGACAGGCTGCGTGTTCACCTCATCAGTGGTCTCCTTGTCTCTGGCTTCCAACTGGGTTCAGACAATGGGAGGAACCAGCAAGGAATGGGAAGGATGAGGACAGTGAGGTGGGGCCTTTGTTTCCCCAGCTCCTTCACTGTCCAGAGCGGGCAGTGTCTTGACCAGAAGTCTCAGGTCTTCCTAGACACCCTCTCATTCTCTTTCTCTCTGGCTTCCAATGACATTCTTGCCCCTTTGGGTCCAGTGACAGTAGCAGTTCCCTGAGGTCACTAGCCTTGTTGGCCATACCTTGTTGACTTCTTTAATCCAGCCCTCCCCTTTATAATAGAATCTTTATCAAACTCACCCCATTTGAGGGTGCCTTCTGTTTCCTGACTATTATGGCTTCCCAACCCATCCTGGCTTGAATTCCCTTTCTATCCTCTATGCCAGAGTCTCTCTCCAAATAGACATCTCCTGAATCTCTACTCTAACCACCCCTGATATTCTAGAGCCTTTTTTCCTCCTACACACCACCCATATTCATCATTACTATTTAAGAAACCACCCTACAGCTAGCATCGACTTCATGTCAGGCACCATTTAGGGCACTGTCCTTGTCCACCATCAAGGCCGCCATCATAAACACCACACAATGGCTTGGCTTAAACATGAATATACTGGTGCATGCTTTCAAGGCTAGGAGAAGTCCAAAATCCAGATATCGGCAAGGCTTGCCTTCTCCCTGAAGACTGTGGCATTCTGGTGCTGGCTGCTGGCAGTCCTTGGAGTTCCTTGACTTCCCCATCACAAGATGATGTCCCCTGACTTCTCGCTCCTGTGACTTCTGGGTTCTCTTTATCTGGTCTCCAGTAATCTGGGTCAAGGCCCAACCTGCCTCAGTTGGCCACATCTTGACAAAAAAGTCTGACCTTCAAAACTCCTGGGGGTTCACACCCACAGGGACTGGCGGTAAGTTAAGAACATGTGTTTGCTGGGGTACATCATTCAGCCTACCCTCGGCACTTTATGTACATTATCTTTATTCTCCACAACAACCCAGGAAGGCAGGGTTTATGGATGTTCTACAGATAAGGAAAGTAAGTTCACCCAGGTCAAGTGATTTACCCACAGCCACACAGCTCTGGAGCGGTAGAGCTGGGATTGTCCAACTCTGAAGCTGGGGTTCCCAGGCACTGTGCTTTTCTGTCTCTGGTTTGGTTATCCCTGTAGGTGTTGTGGTTCCCTCTGCATGCATTAGGGAAGTCCTGGAAGCGGGCGTCACATTTCAGGTGTGCATGGGAGACCAACAGCAGAAGTGATTACTCTTTCCCAACAAGCACATTCAAACACACACACATATGCCCCCCCCCACTCATATACATACTCAAACCCACTGTTGTGGGTCGAATTAGGTACCCCACCAAAGACATGTTGTTTATTTAATCCACCTTCCCATGGGTGTGAATCCATCTGCAGATTCTTTGAGGATGTATGATCAGTTAAGGTGTAGACTCTTTTTTGTTTTGCATGGGCAGGCGCTGGGAAACGAATAGACTCATTTTTGAATGGGATCTTCTAAGATCCTAATTTAGGTGTGATCAGTCGAATCAGGGTGGTTCTTAATCCGTATAACTGGAGGTGTTATAAAGAGAAGGCCACGGGAAGAAGCCAGAAGTCAGTGGAAACCGGAAGAGCAGACACAAGGAAGAGATGGCCCTGTGACTGAGGCTGAGATGCCAGCCCAGGAACCCCCAGGCTTGTGGCAAGCCCGCACCACAATGCTACGGACTTTCAGGAGAAAGCCTGGCCTTGCTGATGCCTTGATTTTGGACTTTGTCTCTGAGATCATCGGGCAATAAAGGCTTGTTGCTCAGCCTGACCCATTGTGTGATATTTGTCGCTGCAGCTGTGGCAGACTAAGACACACTCGCACTCACACAATCACACCTTTCCAAACATGCTACACACTCACAATTCACACTCACGTATACTTGCATATATTCTAATACAATCACACATGCACATACATACTCCTACACATTTGCACTCTCATGCACGCACATACACACACACTCACACACCTCTCGATGTCTCAAAGGCTCCTGGAACCTCCGTGCCCTCCTTTGCAGAGGAAGACGCCCAAGCACGAGTTGGCAGCTGGCGGGAACATTTCTGCTCAGGGCTCTTTTTTGACTTACGACTTAAAAAATACCGCCCCACCCCCCCGCCCCGCCACAGCCACAGCCGCCTTCAGGCACCTTGTCTTTGCCAGTTTCCCCAAACCTCACACACTGTCTGGCTCCAAAGCCAACTTCACCAGGGCACAGGGAAACCAGAACACCTGCCGATGGAGACGTCGGCTGTGCGTTTCCCCGGACCTGTTGTGTCTGAGGCCCCGGCTGACACCTGTCCCCTTCCTCGCTTGGATCCCAGGTAAACAGAGCAGCACTGAGGTCTGACGTTTTCTTTCTCTGTCCTCAGTCCTGGCTGGGAATTTCAGAGGAGTGAACCATTTAACATCAACGCTATTCATTGCATGGGGCTAAGGAAAGCCCGAGATCCAAATGGGCAAGCCTGTATGTCGCTGAAATCCTGAGCTTTGCAAGCAGGTACCACCAGAGTCAACTGCAGCCCAAAAACTGAGCAGCCTTGGCAGGCCATGTATGCTGTGAAAGCTGCCGCTTCCTCGTCAATTAATGGGACAATCACGGCGGCTTCTTTGTGTGGTTTTTGTGAGGCTTAAATGGGATAATGCATGGAAAAAGCAGAGCCCAGCGTCCGCCACGTGGCAAGTTCGGAGGTGGAGAGGGAAAAAAAGACAAGGAGAAAAGACCTAAAGGCCTGATGCTTTGGCTTTATCTTTCCCAGGACTTCAGATACCGATGAGAAAGTATACAAATCCCAGGGCATGGCTGTGTTGTGAATTTGCCTCTGAGAAGCTGGTTGTACCTATGTGAAGAACAGGTCATACCAGCTGTTGCTTGTATTGCCACAAGTAAACAGCAAAATGCTTAGATACCACAATTCAGGGTCTCCTGTCACCCTTTCAGAGCAATACCCACCTAGGTGACCCCAGCTCACGATTTCTCCATTTGAATCATGCCTAAGTTTCATGCTGTACGGGGGGCTAGATGAGAGAACTTGGATAAAGTACTTCCCTGCTTTGTGCCTCAGTTTCCTCATCTGGAAAATGGGGATAATACCGTTTCTCTCATAGCATAGACAGATTAAATGCTTAGCTCAGCTTCTGGTGCATAGTAGGTATTTGTGGATGGGTCCCCACTCATATAAAAGTGCCTTTGGATTGGAGGAGAAGCTAGTGATCAGCTCGGAGAAAGGGTTTTTTCTGCATTATGTAGACTTCCTCCAGATGTATGAAGAAGTATATTCTTTGTGGACTTGGTCAGAGGTCTCCAAACTTTCCAAATTATGAATTTATACCAGCATAAGAAACCTGAGAATATATCATATATATACATATTCATACACTATTTATTATATTAATATATTATAAATATCATAAGCAAATGCAAAAAATAGAAAGAAAAGTGGTGATCAACAAAATGGATATAAATAGAAGTTCTAGTATTTTTTCCCCCAAACCCAAAGGATTGTTCTGTGCATCCCACTTAGTAGAAACCAGTCTTGGTCCTTGTCGCTCAAACTGCATTTCCTGAGGCAGCAGCACGCGACACTTGTTAGAAACGCAGACTCTTCAGCCCCATCACAGACCTACCAGCAGTATTTGCATGTTGCTGGCATCCCCAGGTGCTTTGCGTGTACGTGTTAGAGTTTGGGAGCCACTGGGAATATAATCGGGGGAAAGCCCCCAATTTTGAGTTTTCTCGCCTGTCTTGCACTTCTCCTTCTTAGTTGACATTGAATGCCTTCCTTCCTCCTGTTGTCTTCAATTCCACCAGCATGTAGACAATTAGCCGACCCCTGTTGCATCGCCACAACAGGTGATGGAAAACCTGCCTTGGAATGGATTACAGCCACCCAAGCTTGCTGAATGTCTTTCATTTAGCCTATATTTAGTGGTGCCAGCCAATTTAGAGACATCTCCAAAAGAAGGGGCTTTTGGTCTCCATAGGTTTAAACACGACTGCCCAGCAATTTTATAAATGCGCTTCAGAAAGGCCCGGCAATTTTGGAGGTAAAAAAAAAAAAAAAAAACCCAACAAAACTAATCCTTGGCTGTTCCTTGAAGTGGACTCAGATGGAAATAAAATCTTTCCACAAAGTGAGCTTTGGCTCCATTTCCTCGTTTCGGGTCCAGAAATGACTTTCAGAGAGCATGTTAGCAAGCGCTCCGGCTGGGACTCGGGAAGGCAACCTGCGGCCGAGAGGTGGAGGAGGCAGCGTCTCCAGGGAAGCACGCTCATGGGCTGGACTGCACAAACATTATTTTTTTCTTTGACTCTGAGGGTGGGAGCAACTGTTAGAGAATTCATCAAGCTCTAGACAGGAAAAGGGCTTGGTTCCTGCTGCCCTAGCCCTGCCCAGAGCGCAGAGTGGACTTGAGTCGCCTCCAGTTATTTGAGACACAGCCCAGTCCTGTCCTCTGGTTGCCAGCCAGCCTGGTGGACTTACAGGACACTGTCAGGGGCCCACGCGGAGACTCGCTGGTGGAGGGTGTCTTTTTCTTTTCTCCACTCACGTTTGCCCCTTTTGGCCGGCACGTTGGTAAGCCAAAAAGAGCATAAGAGAAACCAGATCGTAGAAAGGATCGTCTCGCTCCTTTTGTGGGGGTCATTTGCTTGTTTTTTTCAAACCCGTTTCCTGTCCTTTCTCAGCTGTGTTCTGAATTGCAGGAGCCTGCCTACTGCAAATTAGTGTCCCATGCTCTCCAGTTTTTGGTTAGGTGCGGTGAATGGGAGACTCCAATGGGACATCAGTGGATGGAGGATGGGATGATAGGAGATGTGGAGGTAATTCTCCCACTCTCTTTCTGAGCCAAGTGGCATCTCTGGTAGCGGTGGCACCTACAGCAGTGGTGGTCTTTCCCAGGTGGCTCCAGCTTTTCCTACGTCCCTCCCAGCTCCATTGAGTAGCCCGAGTTCCTGGACTCTGATAACGCCACCTCTCCCCTGGTCCCCCTGTCCCAAGACAGGTGGTGGTGGCTTCCTGCTCTTGTTATTCTCTGAGTGGTCTCCCATGTCCTGTCGGCCCGTTCAGCTCTTCTAACACCTTTGTGACCAGCCACCTAGAGTAAATTTGTCTTCTTGAACCATCTAGCTGGGTGGCTCTGTTTTTCAGACCAGATACTGACCAATAAATACTTCAGACCTGCCGCAGCAACTTGAATTCCATCAGAAGGATAAGTATTTTTAGAGCACCACAACCTTTGGCAACTCAGGCTAAGTTAGACAGTTTATTTTTACGACACAGGGTATGCCATGATTTGAAAGAAAAACGGAACAACTAGACCCAGAACAAACAGAAAGCAGGATGCTTCCAATATTCTCAGTAGCAAGAACGAATAGGACAGCCTCCTTCAGGTACAGTCTTTGAGATGAGTTGATTTCAACTGCTTTCTGTACTGCCGTCGAGGTAGTGATACGTTTCTTAGAAGGGAGAGAGTCTTAGCCGCTTCATCCTAGGTCACCAGGTTGGGGCGGGTGGCACTGCTCTTCTGTACCATGACTTTTGCCTACCCCAGGTATTATTCACACTGGCCAGGAGGAAGGAGGAAGATGAAGGAGGAGCAGTCACGCCTTTCCTTTTTTTTTTTTTTTTTTTTTTTTTTTTGCATGGGCAGGCACTGGAAATCGAACCCTGGTCTCTGGCATGGCAGGAGAGAACTCTGCCTCCTGAGCCACCGTGGCCCGCCCAAGCCTTGCCTTTTCATTAAGGCAGCACCTGGAAGCTGTACACATCTCTTCTGCTCATATCCCATCCATATGAGTCCAGCCACACGTCCACACTCCAGCTGCATGGAAAGCTGGGACACACTTTATATATATTTATGACTGTTAGGGAGGAAAAAGAACCCAATGGGAGAGGGGAGGGGTGGAGAGATTTCCTCCCCAGGAAAGTGACATTTGGGTTTAAACCTGAGGGAGGAGTTGGTTTTGTGCAGAGCTGGAGGGAAAAGCATTCCTAGCCAAGGGAATGGTGGATGGAAAGAGCCTGGGGAGAGAGCAAGCTTCCCAGACTCAAGGAAATGTTAGAAGGCGAGGATGCTGGGAGCAGAGGGCACAGAAGTTGTGTGCAATGAAGACTCTCCAACTGTTCATTTTCCATTTAGTTGGAGGAAAAGCCGAGAAGGGCGAACGATACTCAGACCCAGGCGGGAGCTCAGGACTTCTAGGGTACTTTATTGGAAAGAATTATTTCTTATCTTTAGAATAATGGGGTGGAGTGTGTGAGTGGTGGACTGCCAAGGACAATGCTTACTGTACTGATTTCCAAGATTCTCATCAAGGAGTGATAGTTTTCCATCTGACAAAGTCCTAAAGACAAACTTCAAAACTTTATTTTGCCAAGCACCGAGTTTTTGGCTTCATGGCACAATGGCTTGACTTGCCCATCTTGGAGTGTATTTGGCCCTCAAGCCTACATGTACTCTGTTTGCCTAAATGCTCTTGTGCCTTAGGAAGGTTTGGTGGGGGGCGTTGGTTTATAGGGAGTCTTTTTCAGCTGAAAAGGGTCTGCACTTCAGCTTATTCCAGGTTGCCAAAAAAGCCCATTCTAGCTCCTCCCCGCAAAGCGCCTGCTGTCGAGGCAGCCCACAGAGAGTGGGGTGAGCTTGGGAATATGGCCTTAATGTTCATTTACTAAACGATTTGTTTTGGGGCGCCCGGCAGACATGTAAGATGAGTCTCCCTTCATTCCAAAGCCATTCCGTATTTCAAGAGGATTTTAATCCGTGCAATTTGGAACCATTTGCACCCAACTCATCAACGTGGATTTGTTTGGTTTCGAAAGCCCCACAACATTGTTTGATACCCAAGAAACCTCACGATCTGAGCCTTCGGCCCTGCGCCAGGGCGCGGAGCCAGGATGAGTTGGGAACACAGATGCGAACAGCCCCGTCCGTGGTTGGCAGCCGTGTTCTTTATTTGGTTTCCAATTTGAGGAAACGACTGGCCCCTGGGCAGTATTTGAAAGTGGTTCTTCTCATCCTCTCCCTTCTCTATGACGATGCTGATTACTCATTCAATCTACAGAAATGTAGCCAGCGCGTGCTGTGTTCCAGGCACTGGGCTGGAAGTGGGGAAGCAAAATACGGCATGGGTATGGCTTCTCTTCTAACCCAAGTGGAATTTACAAACGAGTGGGGGAGAGAGTTTTCTCAGCACTTTCTAAGCACTAGACATCATTTTAGGCTCTGGGAATACAGCAGGGAACACAACGCACAAAGCCAAAATGGACCATTTATAACATCTAACCCCAAAGGGTTACTATGAAGTCGAAATGGGATAATGCACATAAAACCCTTAACCGAGGACTACTATTATGATCTTACCTACCCTGCCCCAAACTTTCAATGGATCCCCAGTGCATAAAGAGTAATGTCCAGTTTCCTTGGGTTCACAACCAGCTGGGTTCTTCTTCTTTACCAAATCAAGGTCAGCAAACTAGTCCAATGCTGGGGTTACCACTTACCAGCTGTGCAACTGTGGAGATGTCATATGCACTTCTCTGAACTTCTGTTTCCTCTTCTGTAAGGTGGGGATAATAATGGAAATGTCACGTAGTCGATTATAAGAACTGTGCCTAGCAAAGAGTAAGCACTCAATGAGTGTTGTCTATTATTATCATTCTCATTATTACTTTTTAAATTATTGCTACTTGAGGCAGAGAGACTTTATTATTTTTTAATATGTCTACCTACATATATGTATTTCTACATCTACACATACAACCACAGAGAGGCAGATACGTGATATCTATATCATAGGGCATTTTGTTCACAACTCTTGTTTTGTTTTGGGGTGTGTGTATACATGGGCCAGGAATCGAACCCCAGTCTCCCATGGCAGGTGGGAATTCTACCACTGAACTACCCATGCACCCTGATTCTTAATTGTTTGGTGACTCCCTTTCATGATAGTAATAGAATCTGTAGCCGGACATATGTTTATTCAGTATAAAAACACATTTTTACTGACTCCCTTGCAGTTAAATGAGGCCACACAACTGAGTCCTGGTGCATGGATATGGGCAGAAATTATTTATGTAATTTCCATTTTCTGTCCTTAAAGAGAAGGGATGTTCCCGACCTCTTTCTTTTCCTCCCTCCCTCTAGCTGGGATTCAGATGTAATGGTAGGATCTGGAGCAGCTGTCTTAGATCATGAGGTGAAGCTGTGGGTTGGCAATGGCAGAGCAACAGCCAGAGCAAGCCTGAGTCTCTGATGGCTGTACGGCCGCCATATTGGCCCTGGACCACTTAACTGGATTTCCATGTGTGGGAGAAATAAGCATCTATCTTATTTGAGCTACTGTTCCTTTAGGTCTCTATAGCAATAACCAACCTTTATTCTAACTAATGTGTGCTTAACACTCCCTCTCACCCTCTACATATACCTCCAGTGTAGCCTTGATGATCTATGAATCCTGCCTGGATTATTCTTTGTATTTTGCTGACCTTTAGCTTCTGTCTTTCTGGACATCCTTACCTGGATGGCCCTCCTTTATTTCCCCTCTCCATTTTATCCATATTTCAGCACCCAGTCAATCCATATTAGTTATTAGTAAAATATAATGATAGTTTATATTGACCACAGAGTTATTACATGTAGGGCACTGTGCTGAGCAATTAACCTTAATCATCTCAAGTGGTGCCCATGACAATTCTTCTGTACCTCCATTTTACAGCTGAGAGGTTGAAGCTCAGAGAGGTGAGGCAGCTTGTCTCTGATCACACAGCTCATAAATGGGGGCAGTAGATTTAAAACCCAGTTCTGGATGACTGCAGAACCCAGGCTCTTAGCTGCAAAATTTTGTTTGTTCCTCCACTATGGACAGATGGCCAGGCCTCTACCTTATCTTTCTGAAAGGAAAAAGTGGGAATAAATTACCCGCCCTCCCCACCCTCCACCTCCGTTATGTTGGGGGTAGGAAAATTTGGTGGATCAGGATAGAAATATTGTCCCAGATTACAAAACCATGATCATTTACCTTTCTTTCCAGGATTATATCATGATGGACAAGGACTCTAGCTCTAGACCAGAAAGACTAGAGTTCAAATCTCACCTCTGCTACTTACTTGCTGTGTGACCTAAGGTGAGTTACTTTACCTCTCTGAACTTTCTTTGTAAAATGGGGACAATAACAGCATCTATCACTGTGGGTTGCTGGAAGGATTCGAGTGCACCTAGCAAGCACCCAAAGCGTGTTGGTTGTTATTATTATCCCAGAGGCCCAGGTGCAGGGGAACAAACAGGCGGGATGTGCAAGTACCTCCATCTAAAGTCACAAGTGGGATGGAACCAAATCCCTCTCAGGATGAATTATTTGCACTTTATATGCTCTCTTGACCTACCTGTCCTCCCTATGCCCCCTCCCAAGCCACTCGATGACTCTGAAGCCAGCAGCGCCTTGGAGCTAGAAGGGTTAAGCATCCTTCCAGTTCACAAATGCAGAAAAACTTCACAAAGACGAGGCGGGGTGGGGGGGCAGAATATTTCCATCTCTGATAAGGAGTAAAACGGAGCAACTCATTCCATATGGGCCGGCGAGAGGGGAGGAGGGCGGCGTGGGCCGCGTGCGGGCGGCCGGCTGATGGATGGCTGCGGGGCGGGCACAGGCCGCCCGCCTCCCGTTTGCAGCGATCCAGAGAGAGCAGGGACGAGGTCTCGGTCCCGCGAGGGGAGGGGAGCCCCGCAGTCTTCTCGTGGGTGGCAGCAAGAATCTGTGCCGACAGCTGTCATTTTGAAAGAAATTGAAGCTCCAACCAGAGAGGGACGTGGGGCGGCGGGAAAGAGGGCGGCGTTTGTTGTTTTCCAGCCTTGAGTAGAGCTGGGTAAGACCTGGATGGATTTTAGAGAAAAGCACCCAGTGCCTCTTGCTGCGCTGTTTGACAAGACTGGAGAATTTTATTTTCCTTGAATTTTCCTGGTTCCTGAAAGATCAATTAAAGACCGCTCGAGTTGCATTTGATTAAGCGGCCGCTTGGCGGGATTCACCCGCGGATGTGCATTGCCTGCTGTGCTATTCGGTTGTTGTCCTCCAAGCCATTACTCAGCCCCGACCGCTGCCAGGATCACCCTTGCCCCTCATTTTTTTTTTAACCTGGGAATTTACTAACACTTCCCAAGAGCTGTCTCTTTGCCAGGCATTCTCTAAGGCTTTCTAAAGGTCTTCTGAAAGCCTTTCTGTAAATCTTCCTACAAAGCTGGAAGGCCTGTGCTGTGATCATCAAAAAGGGGAACTAAAGCCCAGAGAAGTAAGTAACTAGCTCCATCCACTCAGCTAGCCCGGGCACAGCTGGGATTTGAATCCACGCCGTGCGAGCCCACGTCATGTGCATTTAACCACCGTCCCAGGGAAGCCTGATTCCTGGCCTGCCTTCGGGTCTCTACTCAGACTTGGTTTGGTCAGAGATGAGCACTCAGGCAAGTGTAGGTTATTTCTGCCTCTCTTGCATTCTTCAACATCCTATACTTGCCCTCATTAGGGAGAGAGACAACCTCAGAGGTGTCCTCCTTGCACCTCCCTTCAAGAAAGGACTTGCCAGCAGCAGCCCCCACTGCAGCAGCACCCTGGAGATTCTCCTGGGCTTCTGGCTGAAGGCCACTTTCTCTCCAGGTGGCTCCAGACAATAGCTGAGCTGGCCAGGGATGCTAGGGCCTGGCCGTTTGCGTCCAACAGTCTTGGCTCAGGAGATTGTTGGGTTAGCGCAGACTTTGCAGAATCTGCATCTCAGAGTTGGAGACGCCCTGGTACGTGTGATTCCTCTCCCTTGGCTGTTCACCAGCCTCATGAGGTCCAGGGACTTTTCTTCATACCTGTTGGGTTTCTAGTCCTTAGCCCTGAGCTTGGGGGATACTTGCTCTTTATTTGTGGTGGAGTAATATTTTTAAAACATTAAGAGATCATTTTTTTTTGTATTTTGTTTTGTTTTGCTTTCAATCATGCCCGCCCCCCTCCTTTCATGTCTCCTTACCCCACTTGAGCAAGATTTTTTACACTCATTGTTTTAGAGAAAAATTGAAATAGCAGAAAGCAAAGGAAAAAGGAGTTTCCACTTGGCTTTGAAACTTCCCCCTCTTTAATGGGGGAACTCAAGCCATAAACAATATACTTGCTATTTATAATGAATGAGTGAGCTTTAATTTCCTGAGCTGGAAAAGGATTTCCAGGATTGGAGGGAGGAGAAAAGATGGAGAGGATTTGAGGAGGGAAAAAAATGGGGGAGTAGGGCCGAGGAGAGAGGACCTGACCCAGTGAAGCCGAACAGATGGAAGAGGCTGGATCAACCTCAGCCTAAAGGTGCATCCACAATCCAGGTAGGACTTGCGCAGCAAGAGATCATCCAGTCTAGGGTTGCCATAACAAAGCACCACCAGCTGGGTGGCTTAAAACTACAGAAATTTATCTGGAGGCTGGAATTCCAAAATCAGGCTGTTGGCAGGGTCATGGCACCCTATAAAACCTGATGGGGAGACCTTGCCTCTTCTGGCGTCTGGTGGTTGCCAGCACTCCCTGGCATTCCTTGGCTTGCAGCTGCAGCACTGCCCTCTCTGCCTCCATCTTCATGTGGCCAGTATCTGTGTGTGTGTCTGTGTCCCTTCTTATAATGACACCAGTCAAATTGGGTTAAGGTCCAACTCTATCTAGTGTGCCCTCCTCTCAATTTAGCTGACTCCAATTGCAATGATTCCACATAAGGTCGCATTCTAGGGGTTAGGACTTCAACTTGCCTCCTTGGGGAACCACAGCTCAGCCCATAACAGTGGCCTTTAGGTGCTCTGTGCCCAGCACTGGCCCTGGGAAGCCCCATCGCCACACTGTAGGAGGCACCCAGGCACTCTTGAAGGAATAAATGAACTCTTCCTTGTCTTCAGAATAAAATCCAAAGCCCTCAATGTGTGATTGAAGTTATCATACTGGCAAATGGATGGAAGGATCCTCTTGGAGGGGGAGCAGGTTTACAGACGGGACTGATGGCTGAAATGTTGGTTGGGGTCTGACAGTCCTGGGAGCACTGGGGGACACCCTCTCAGCAGGAGCCAGGGGCTGGGTTAGGGCACTGGAAGCCCAGAGACAGAAATCGTCCGGGTGGACAGTTCCTGCTTGACGTAAGCAGTCAGAACACAGATCTCCCTGCCACCTGCTCGCCCCTCGGAGGTGGACCTCGGCCAGGTCTGAAGGCATCGCCTCCTTTCCCCCAGACTTTGATTACAATTGGATAAAATCCCCGATCGCTTAACTAAGTTTATGGTCCTTTAAAAGCATCTCTGCTGGAGCCACGAATCTTTCCAGGGGCATCCGAATGGGAAATGTCATTGGCCCGCTTTCTGCAAGGGTCCTGGTGGGTAGTAAATCAGTCTCCACATTCATCCTCTTCTCAGAGTCAAAGGTAGGGGCCGCTCGGGTCTCCTGGGAGGTGGGTTTCCCCTACGACATCAGAGGGGCTTGTTTGGAGCGCCCTGGGGCTCCCGGGCCCAGGGGTACCATCAGCCCCCTGTGGCTGGTCAAGGGGGAGGAATGAACCCTTGGCAGGGTGCAGCGTGGAGAGGCCCCTCCGAACATGGGGGCTGGTCTGCCTGGGTGGGGAAAGGCAAATGGCCCGGGAAGGTAAAGGTGGGTATAATTAATGAGTATTTAGGGAGCCTTCGCGAAAACGTATTTGGAACGCTATGTATTCCTGAAGTAATCCACATTTTTTAAATGAAAATGAAAAAAACCTAAGCAAGCCAAAAGAAATAAAAAATATATATATCTAATCCCTCTGCCCAGACATAACATCATTAACATGTTGTGCCTTACTTTTCCAATAATTTTATGCATAAATACGTATGTTTTTTTTTTTTTAATAAAAATGAAGTTATATAAGACGTACTGTTATATGGCCTGTCTTTCTCACTTAGCAACATGGCAGGACATATTTCATTGAAAATAAATGTAGAGCCACACCATATTTTTAAATTGTTATGTAAGAATCTGTCACATGGATGGCCCATGATTAAATGGTAACATAATCAACCTACTATTGTGGACACTTAGGCCAGTTCCAATGTTTTACACTCATGATTAACAGTGTGGTGGCTACTCTTTTATGTCAACTTTGCATATATGGCTGCGTATTTTAAGTGGAATTTCTGGGTCAGAGTGTATGCACATTTTTACATGTTTTTTTGATACAGGTTGCCAAGAAGCCTTTCTGAAAAAGTCTATCAATTAAATTCTTGCAAGTATTCATCAAAAGATGCCTTGATAAAAATTCCTTTAAAAGCAAATATGTGCTTGTAAAAAGATAATCAAATGTTACAGCAGCAATTGCCTTCAGAGCCGATCTCATTTTTATGGTGCTGATATCAGATCCCAATTTCCATCCCATCTGCTTCCAGTCAGCCAGATCCCATCTTCGTCATAAGATTGGCTTCTGGACTGTAAGCTCTGAAGGGTAGAGGTTATGTTTGTTTTGTTCATTTCTGCATCTTGGGCCTCCTTTGGAGCCTGGCACACAGTCAGTGCTTTGTTGAATTAGCTATCGAATGCTGTGTAACAAATTACCTCCAAGCCTAGAGGCTTAAGGCAAGAAACATTGATTATCTCCTACAGCTTCAGTGGGCCAAAATCTGGGCATGACTTCTCTGTGGGGTCCTGGTTCAGAGTCTCACATGAAGCTGCCGTTAAGCTGTCAGCTGGCACAGCTGACCCTGAAGTCTGGGGCTGGGGTTGGAGGGTTCTCTTCCAAGGTGACCCCCCGTGTGGCTGGCAAGATCGGGCTTCTGCTGCAGGGGCCTCAGTTCTTTGCCACGTGGATTTTTCCACGAGTGTGCTTTAGTGTCCACACAACACTGGGGCTGACATACCCCTGAGAAGCGACCCAAAAGAGAGGGTGAGATGGACGCTGCGGTGTCCTTTGCAACCTAAGTCAAAAGTCACACGTTCCACTTCTGCAGTGTCCTACTGGCTACAGAGGTCAGCCCTATTTAGTGTGGGGGGGGGCCCTAAACAAGGTCAAAAGTCCCTAGGAGGCAGGCATCCTTGGAGGCTGTCTTCGAGGATGGGCTGAATAAATGATGGAGTGAATGAATGACAGCCGGTGGTGGTCTCCACACCTTCCAAGCAGTTACGTTGAGATGGGACAACGCCCTGAGAACTGAGTCTGGACTAAGCTGTGCCTTTGCCGTGGAAGCTACTGAGTGGAACGATCCCTGCCTTGATACAGGATGGGCAAGCAAAAGCTTAGGACTCCCCTGGATGTTTGGGAAATTCCCAGTGGGGCTGGGGGCTTGTGGTTCAGACCAGGGGCCCAGAGAAAAGCTGGATCTTCCTGCTCTAAGGAATGCTGGGCCTGCATGTCAATCAAGACACCGTGGGTCACTTGGCTAAGGGAGGTCACGCTCATCACTGAAATACTCAGTGGTTTATGACCTCCGTAAAGCCATTAGCCCAGGGAGATGAGGCTGAAAGTGTTTACCAGCACCCTTTGCCTCTCTGGGGTCCATTAGTATTAGGATTGTAAACTCAGTCTCAGGCCATGGGTGACTGATTTTATTATCAATCAATTACCGCTACTTGTCAGCAAGTCTCAAGCATCCTATGAGCATGGAATCTTGTCACACAACCACGGATGACTCTGGGCAATTCAGCTCTACGTTCTAGGCCTCAGTTTCCCCGTCTGCAGGGTAAGGGGTTGGACCAGATCAGAGGTTCCTACACGTCTCACTACCAATATCTATTTATTTTCTTTTACTTCTTTTGTGTTAATTTCAAGTTCTGAAATTATTCCTCTAACCATCAGCATTCCTTAAAAACCTATTTCTCTTCCCCATTAATATGATTAATGACAATGAGCTATGCGTGGAAGGGAACACACGACTGTCAATTGAAACTTCTCACTTCCCTAGGCAGGCTGCACCCAGAGTGTACGGTGCTCTGGGCAGATATCATTTACAGGAGCCCATCTATGTAAACAATTTAAGTCACCTGAAATCGCGCGCCATTCTGGCTGGCCATTTTCACATGATTCCATGAAGGAGCTACCACCCTGACCTGCTGGACCGATGCAACACTCACTGGGGTTGGCCATGCTATGGGGTCCTGCAACAGCCCCATAGATGTAAGTGCTTCAGTCCCTCGAGGCATCTGGTTGACCTCCTGTGTGTGGGGGAGGGGGTCAGAGAGGGCCATGAAGGGAAGTAACAGGAACCAGAACCCATATGGATCCTTATCCAGGCTTGGGGTGGGGGTGGGGCATCCAGGCAGCAGAAGCTGGCCCTGGCTGGGCCTAGGTATCAGATGGGGACTTAGACAATTTCCAGGAAGGTGTTCCAAAGTCCAGGGCCCAGGGCAGGGCTTCCTTTTGCTCAGATCCAATCGTTATACTGATCGTAGGATAATCAGTGTTTCCATGGTAAGTTGTAAACATTGTGGACAAAAATGAAAGAGCCACACTTTTTTTTTTTTTTAAACTGTGGGACCAAATTGTGGGTAAATGAACAATTCAAATCCCCTGTTGCAAATTAATGACCACAACTTGACGTTTAGCCTTGGTACGTCTTCTGAAACTTACAGGGAACCAAATATTTTAGTCATTATACTTGCGACTCTATCCAGCAGCTGTGTTGCCTCAGATACATCTTATTTTTCTTAATCTTCATAAGAATCTTGTAATGAGTCCCCCTTTACAGACGAATAAATTGAGAACTTTTCATAATGCCTTCAGCTGAGAACCACTGGAGTAGAGCATCTCCCAGGCTTAGTCTCAGTTTCTCATCTTCTAATAATTAGATGCAGTGTTTATTGAAGGCTTTCTATTGCCAAGCATTGTTTTGAGCAGTCTACATGTATACCTAATCCTCAGAACAACCTTTTGAGGTAGGAATCACCATCAGTCCCATTTTACAGATTAGGAGACTGAGGCACAGAGCTCTGTGTGGTGGAGATGGGATCTAAACTCAGGCAGTCTAGCACCTGCTCTGAGCTCTTAGCCATTCAGCTATTCTACCCTGAGAAATACTTGCTAATCAGTTCTCCCAGAAGAAATATGCTTGGCTTAGCAAGCTACTCAGCTTCAGTTCTGAAAGTAGAGAACTAGAATCTGAATCCTCGTGGGCAAGTCATTGTACCACTCTGAGCCTCCGTTTCTTCCTCTGTAGACTGGATAATCTCATCTTGTTCAACGTTCTTGTAGAGGTGAAATGACATAGGATCTGCAAGGTCCTGGGCTCATCAGAGTTGTTAGTATTTTTAGTCTTAGCCAAAACTACCAAAGGAGAGAATGACTGATGTATGATAAAGGCATTCTTCATTGCATGTGCATGATGGAATGCAGCTCTGAGAGAAAGAGTGGGAGATGAACGCTAATATAAAAATAAATATGGGACTTCCGGGAAAATTATGGAATAGGGTAGGCTGAATTCACCCCTTCCCCGTGGAACGGCTAGAGAAGTGACAGAAAAATGACTGGGACAGCAGTTCCAGGGTGCGAGTGAGCAGAGAAAGTCTTCTACACTATATAGAGAGGTACTGGATGAAAAGGTTGAGGAATTGGGATGGATGCAGAGAATGGGGTGAGTGTTTTCAGGCATGACTCCGCCTGGGGCAGGCGTGCAGGAAGAAGAGAGTCCTGAAGGCACAGGGCATTCCTACACTCCTGCCTGCCCCTGCAGCTAGCTTGGGAGAGCTTCCCTCTCAGCTCCACAGCCTGGAGCTCCTGTGGGGAACCTGGAAGCCAGTAGACTTGGCTTGCCTGCATACAGAGCCCTTATGGTCATGCATAATGCCTGCCCCCAACCCAGGAGACAGGCCACTATGGGTACCTGTTTTTTGGTAGCGATGGGGGTAGGTGGGTGGGGGGCTTCTTTTGGGAGGAGGGGAGTCAGTCTGACAATTGGCTAGTGAAAGAAACTGTTTGGGTCCCACTACCACTTCCCTTTCCCCACGGAGGCCCAGAGCCCTCAGGTGTGCACTGGCTGAGAGGCAGGGATGTGGGAATGAGCTGAGCTTCACTGCACTGCCAGGCACTTCTGAGTTGGCTGGGGACAGGGGCAGTTGAAATACCCAGTCCTACAGCCTAAGGTCCTTCCAAGCAGGAGTCTGGAGCCCACCAGACCCTCCGGGCCCACAGGCATATTTTCTGCCGTGGTGCACACTGTCCACCCCTCAGCCCTGGGGTTTGTGGCTTTCAGCGCACATGGGGACCAATGGACCTGGCTGGGATTGCACTGGGTCTCCATCCTGCTCAGCCAGCTGCCTCAGTTGGGGAGAGGTGGA
This sequence comes from Myrmecophaga tridactyla, assembly GCA_004026745.1. NCBI lineage: Eukaryota > Metazoa > Chordata > Mammalia > Pilosa > Myrmecophagidae > Myrmecophaga > Myrmecophaga tridactyla. The sequence continues at coordinate 66,231 of PVIY010001917.1, forward strand.
CCTGAGGGCAAGAGGAGGCCCAAGAGTGCCATCTGCTGGGAAGACATGGAAAGTGCCATCTGGCAAACTGCCTATCTGTTTAGCTTTCGACAGATCTGCAAGTAGAGTTGCATCTCCGGCAGGAGGTCCAGGCCTTGGTCTGGCATAGAATTACAGACCAAGAGCAAAAGGAGACCTTCGGTGCAAACCCAAGCAAATGCAATGCCCTAGAAGAGTGAGGGAAATCAACCTTCAAAATAACCTTATCAAGATAAGCAAATGCCTTGAAGCCAACAGAAAATCACAAAGCCTATGAAAATGCAGGTGGATATAGCTTAGCCCAATGACCAAATTAAAACACAGGAGGAGACACAGAATTTGAAACAACTAATTAAAGACATTCAAACAAATCTCCTAAATAAATTCAGTGGGTTGGCTAATGACTTCAAGGATATCAAGAAGACACTAGAAGAGCACAAGAATAATTTGAAAGAATAAATAGAATAGCAGATCTCATAGAGATGAAAGATACTGAGACAAAATTAAAAAATGCTAGAGACACACAACAGCTGATTTGAGGAGGCAGAAGAAAGAATAAATGAACTAGTGAAGAGGATAACTGGATTTGAATGCACAAAAGAACAAATGGTGACAAAGAAGGAAAAATTTGAATTGGGTCTCAGGGAAACAATGGACTACATGAAGCACACAAATATAAGAATCATCGTTGTCCCAGAAGGACAAGAGTAAGGGGCTAGGAAGATTAGTTGAGGGTATAATGGGGGAAAATGTCCCAACTCTTATAAGAGACATAAATATGCAAATCAAAGAATCTCAAGGGACCCCAAATAGAATAAACCCAAATAGACCCACTCCAAGACACACACTAATCAGACTGCCAAATGCTGAAGTGAAGCAGAAATTCCTGCAAACAGCAAGAGGAAAGGGATTCACCACAGACAAGGGAAGCCACATAAGATTAAGTTTGGACTACTTATCAGGCACCATGAGGCAAGTAGGCAGTGGTATGCTATATTTAAGATTCTGAAAGAGAAAGGCTTCCAGCCAAGAATTCTTTATGCAGCAGAGTTGTTCTTCAAAAGTGAGAGAGAGATTAAAATTCTCACAGACAAACAAATGCTGAGAGAACTTGTTAACAAGAGACCTGCCCTATAAGAAATACTAAAGGTTGTTTTGTCGACTGAAAAAAAAGACAGGAGAGGAAGGTCTGGAGGAAAGCATAGAATTGAAGAGTATCAGTAAGGGTAACTTAAAGGATAAAAAAAGGGAGAGGGAATAGAATATATAGATCTGACAAATAAAATCCAAAGGATGGGAGGGTAGATTCAAGAACTGCCTTTACTTTAAGGTGTGACCATGTGATTGTTAAGGCCTCATGATTGACAGTCCCTTTATCCAGTGTATGGATAGATGAGAAAGAAAAAGAAAAAGAAAAAAAAAATAATGGGGGTGGGGAATATGGAATATTTTGGGTGGTCATTTTTCGCTTTTATTTTTTTTTTTTATTCTTATTTAATTTGGAGTTAGGCAAATGTTCAAAAATCAATTGTGATGATGAATGCACAGCTATATGATGATACTGTGAACTACTGATTGTACAATTTGGATGATTATATGGTATGTGAGTATGTAATATATCTAAATAAAATTGCATTAAAAAGAACTGCATTTACAGTAATAACTTTGAATGTTAATAGACTAAACTCACCAATTAAAAGATATAGATTGGCAGAATGGATTAAAAAATATGATCCGTCTATATGCTGCCTACAAGAGGCTCATCATAGACCCAAGGATACAAATAGATTGAAAGTGGAAGGATCAAAAAAGATGTTCATGCAAGCTGTAGCCAAAAGAAAGCAGGAGTAGCTAACTATATAATATTAGACAAAGGAGACTTTAAATGCAAAGATGTCATAAGAGACAAGGAAGGACACTACATATTAATAAAAGGGACAATTCACCAAGAGGAAATAACAATCATAAATGTTTACACTCCCAGTCAAGGAGCTCCAAGGTGCATGAGGCAAACATTGCCAGAACCGAAGGGAGCAATAGATGTTTGAACAGTAATAGTGGAAGGCTTCAATACGCCACTCTCCTCTACAGATAGAACAACTAGACAGAGGATCAATAAGGGAAAAGAGACAGTATGTTAAGTTAATTAGACCTATCAGATATATATAGATCGTTACACCCCAAAACACCAGGATATACATTCTTCTCTAGTGCTCATGGAACATTCTTCAGGATAGAGCATACGCTGGGACACAAAAACAGGTCTTAATAAGTTTAAAAAAATTGAAATTATTCAAAGCACTTTCTCTGATCACAATGGAATAAAGCTGAGAATCAATAACCACCCAAGAACCAGAACTTTCACAAATATATGGAGATTAAATAACACAGTCTTAAACAACCAGTGGGTCAAAGAAAAAATTGCAAGAGAAATCTGTAAATATCTGGAGATGAATGAAAATGAGAATACAACATATCAGAACTTATGGGACGCAGCAAAGGCAGTGCTGAGAAAAAAATTTATTGCCTAAAATGCCTATATTAAAAAAGAAGAAATGGCAAAAATTGAGGACTTAACTCTCACCTGGAGAAACTAGACAAAGAGTAGCAAACTAACCCCAAAGCAAAGAGAAGAAGAGAAATAACAATTAAAGCAGAAATAAATGAATTGGAGAACAAAAAAAGCAATAGAATCAATAAAACCAAAAATTGGTTCTTTGAGAAAAGCAATAAATTCAATGGACCCCTAGCTAAGCTGACAAAGAAAAAGAGAGGATGCAAATAAGCAGTATCAGAAATGAGAGGGGGGTCGTTACTATGGACCCTGAAGAAGTAAAAAAATCATGAGAATGCTATGACCAACTATACACCCACAAACTAGACAACTTAGAGGAAATGGACAAATTCCTAAAAAACCCATGAACAGCCTACACTGACTGGAGAAGAAATAAAAGATCTCAACAAACCAATCACAAGTAAAGAGATTCAATCAGTCACCAAAAATCTTCCCACACCAAAAAGCTCAGGGCCAGATGGCTTCCCAGGGGAATTTTACCAAACATTCCAAAAAGAATTAACACCAGTGCTGCTCAAACTCTTCCAAAAAATTGAGGAAAACCTAAATCATTTTATGATGTTAATATCACTTTAATACCAAAACTGGATAAAAATCCTTCAAGAAAGGAAATCTACAGGCCAATCCAATCTTCTTAATGAATATGGATGCAAAAATTTTCAGCAAAATACTTGCAAATCAAATCCAATGACACATTAAAGGAATTATACACCATGACCAAATGGCATTTATACCAGGCATGCAAGGGTGGCTCAACACAAGAAATCAATCAATGTAATACAATGCATGAACATATTAAAAAGGAAAAATCAGATGATCATTTCCATTGATGCTGAGGAAGCATTTGACAAAATTCAGCATCTTTTTCTGATAACAACACTTCAAAAGGTAAGAATCAAAAGCAACTTCCTAAATATGATAAAAAGTATATATGAAAAACCCACAGCCAGCATCATACTTAACCAGGAGAGACTGAAAGCCTTCCCCCTAAGATTGGGTACAAGATAAAGATGCCCACTGTCACCACTATTATTCAACATTGTGCTAGAAGTACTAACTCAAGCAATCAGGCAAGAAAGAGAAATGAAAGGTATCCAAATCAGAAAGGAAGTAGTACGACTTTCATTATTTGCAGATGACAGGATCCCAAACTTGGAAAATCCTGAGAAATCTATGACAAAGCTAAAAATAAATTAGGCACAGTGGTGGGATACAAAATTAATGTGCGAAAATCAGTAATGTTTCTGTACGTAAGAATGACCTACCTGAGGAGACACTTAAGGAAACAATTCCACTCGAAGTAGCAACAAAAGGAATCAAGTATTTAGGAATAAATTTAACTAGGGATGTAAAGGACCTGTACACAGAAAACCATAAAACACGGCTAAAAGAAATCAAAGAAGATCTAAATAGGTGGAGAAACAGTCCCTACTCATGGATAGAAGGCATGCAAGGGTCGTTGAACAACATTAATAAGTGTTGTTAAGATATCAGTTCTACCAAATTTATCTACAGAGTCAACGCAATACCAATATAAGCTCTAACAGCCTACTTTGAACACTTGGAAAAGCTAGTTATCAAATTTATTTGGAAGGAAAACAGACCCTGAATAGCCAAAAAAACAAAAAAACCCTAAAAAAGAAGAATGAAGTGCAAGGACTAATACTTCCTGATTTTAAAGCTTATTATAAAGCCACAGTGGTCAAAACAGCATGGTACTGGCACAAAGAGAGATGCGTTAACCAATGGAATCAAATTGAGAGCGCGGAAATAGACCACCAAATCTGTGGTCAGTTTGATCTTTGACAGGGCCAAATCCACTGAACTGGAACAGAATAAATGGGCCTGGGAGGATTGGCTATCCATAGCCAAAAGAATGAAAAGGGACCCCTACCTTATGCCTTATAAAAAAAATTAGCTCAAAGTGGATCAAAGACCTAAATATAAGAGCCAGTACCATAAAACTCCTAGAAGAAAATATAGGGAAAGATCTTCAAGACCTAGTAATAGGTAGCTTCTTAAACTTTACACCGAAAGCAGTGAAAGAAAAAAATAGATAACTTTGATTGTCCTGCATTGGCCAAGGTAGCCTGGAGTTTGTGCCTCTGTCTCCTCAGCGCCCCCTGCAGGCTGCCCCAGGAAAGGCGGGACTTTGGGTGAAGCGGCTCTCTGCAGCTGAAGCAGACCCTGGGGGACTGGCAGCTGGGAGCCGTCTGCCACCCGCATCTGCCCTGCAGCTGGACAGCAAGGCCTTCCTTGAAGAGGGATCTGGGACGGCGCCTCTCTGCTTCTACCAAGGCTGCTGGGCTGGTGGGGCCCTGGATGTCAGGGGAGGATCCCGGAAGTCAGAGGCTGAGCAGACAAACCACACGTTGATTCTGCTTCCCCCCCACCCCACCCTGGACTCCCTTGGCCCAAGCTGGACTCACTGTGTCCTTGTCCAAATCCTGCCTGACCATCGAGCATGCCCGCCCGACAGCACCTCCCCAGGTGGCTGACCACCATCGTCCCTGCAGAAACTGTCCTGCTGGTCATCACAGGGCCTACATGTAAATTGCAGGAGCTGTGATTAGTCTTCTCAAAGCCCATGAACCTTAAAGGGAAGCTTCCGAGATTGGCCTTCGGTTCCAGCATCCGTGGCCAAATGATTCTTCCCAAGGCAACTATTATTACTGGGGAGCCAAAGGCATCCCCTGATTGGGACGGCCTGAACTGCCAGATGCTTCAGGGGAGTGAAGGAAACCTAAGGGAACTGAGGCTGCAGGCCGACGGAGGAACCAGGCTGAGGCCCTGCTGGGCCTTCTGTCTCTTTAGGACATTCAAAGGTGTGGGCCCTCTTTGCAGACTCAGTGGATTCCAGCGTTGTCAGTCACAAAGAAACCGGTGACAGAGGCATAGTCCAAACTGAGAACGGCAGAAAAGTGTGAGGACAACTGCCCCGGGACTTGGAGTTTGATGACTCACAATCAGAGTATCAATAATAATTAAAGTGTCCTCGTATATAACCTAATTGATAATTTATCCACATTATCAAACATTTCTCTAATGAAAGAGTTGTGTAGATAGCTAGCAATAAATTATTATTATAGCTGATATTTATTGTATACTACTAGATACTTTGCTTGTGCTATCTCATTTCATCTCCCAATTACCAGGTAAGGGAGGTACTATTATTATCCCTTTTTTACAGATGGAGAAATTAACTCACTTGTTAATGGATACGAACTCACTTGGTTAAGTTCAAGTAAATCATAAACTGTGGAGCTCTTTGGAGCAAGTATCAGGCTTCCTCAGAATAACAGAACATGGTTTGTTTTGTTTGCTTTTTAAACTTTTTTTATTGTATAATATACATATATATAAAGCAAAGAAAGCAAAAAACAATAGTTTTCAAAGCACTCTTCAACAAGTAGTGACAGGACAGATCCCAAAGTTTGTCATGGGCTACCGTACCATCATCCCAGATTTTTCCTTCTAGCTGCTCCAGAACACAGGAGGCTAGAAGGAATAAATATTTTTTTTTATCATCACGATAGACTTTTTTTTTCTTTTGTGAAAAATAACACATACACAAATAAGCAATAAATTTCAAAACAGAGCACAATAATTAGTTGTAGAACAGATTTCAGAGTTTGGTATGGGTTACAATTCCACAATTTTAGGTATTTACTTCTAGCTACTCTAAGACACTGGAGACTAAAAGAAATATCAATTTAATGATTCAGCATTCATATTCATTTGTTAAACCCTACCTTCTCTGTATCACTCCACCATTGCCTTTGATCTTTCTATTCCACTCTTTAGGGGTATTTGGACGATGGCCATTCTAACTTTTTCAAGTTGGAAGGGGCTGTCACTAATATGGAACTAGCTAATGTTCTGGAGAGGGTGGGCCCTCTAGGTTTCAGGACTTATCTGGTCCAGGGACCCATCTGGAGGCTGTAGGTTTCTGGAAAGTTACACTAGTGCATGGAACCTTTGTAGAATCTTATATATTGCCCTGGGTGTTCTTTAGGATTGACTAGAATGGTTTTGGTTGGGGTTTGGCAAGTTATGATGGGTAGCAGTGTCAAACTGAAGCATGTGTAAGAGTTGACCTCCAGAGTAGCCTCTGGACTCTATTTTGAACTCTCTCTGCCACTGTTACTTTATTAGTTACACTTCTTTTCCCCCTTTTGGTCAGCATGGAATTGTTGATCCCATGGTGCGAGGGCTGAACTCATCCCTGGGAGACATCTTCCATGCTGCTAGGGGGACTTTCACCCCTGGATATCATGTTCCATGTAGGGGGGAGGGCAATGATTTCACTTGCAGAGTTGGGCTTAAAGAGATGAGGCCACATCTGAGCAACAAGAGAGGTCCTCCAGAAGTAACTCTTAGGCATACCTATAGATAGGCTAAGCTTCTCTGCTACCTACATAAGCTTCACAAGAGTAAGCATCAAGACCCAGGGCTTGGACTATTGATTTGGGTGTCCCTAATGTTTGCAACAGTTATCAGGGGATTCCCTGATGGTTGAGTTTAATTTGTTTTTTAAGAGCACAAAGTCTAGAGCCATACGTCCTGGGTTTGACTCCCAGATCTAACACTTATTAAGCTGTGTGACCCTGGACAATTGCTTAACCTTTCTGTTCCTTAGCTTCCACGTTTGTAACATGGATTTGCTAAGAAGCACATACCACAGAAAGTTTCAGGGAGGATTAAGTGAGCTAGTACATGTGGTGCTTTTAGAACAGAGCCTGGCACACAGTATGCATTTCTTAAGTGTAAGCCTTTATTGTTAGTTTGAACAGATGAATTCAGACAACTGATCCTGAAGCTCCCAAGCATTTCAATCTTTTCATGGTGAGGAGCATAATGGATCCTTCGACCACTAAACACAGGACTGAAGGGCCCGTAATTAACATCATAAATAATGGCTCAAAAGTACAGTCACTATATCAGTTAACTGAGAGGTTTCAAACAGCCATTCATGGGCGCATAATTCCTCAGACTGGCAACTTGTGCCAGGCTTGGCCAGCTCGTGCATCCAGAAGGAGCTGCAGGTTGGCTGGGGACCAAGCAGTCCAGGAGAGCCCCAGCGGCTTCTCTGGGCATGGATGTGCTCACTTCTCCAGCAGGCTAGCTCAGGAGTGGGCTGGGTGTGTGGGGAAGGTTTCTGAGGCAAAGAGTGGAAGCTGCAGTCTTCTTGATGATTGGTTAAAGCAAGTCACAAACCCAACTCCGATGCAAGGGGTGGTGAATAGATTCCACGCTGCCAAGGCTCCTGGATGTGGGAATGAGGCTGAGGACATCCACTGTGCAAACAATCTGCAGAGTCACTACATAATCTCCATTTGGGACTGGTCCCCTTTACAAATAGTCTGCCCCACTCTCAGCATGACCACTGACGTGTTCTCAAAATACCAACCCATTGCCCTGCAACTTTATCCATCAATTTCTTGCACCCCGTTTTGGAACAAAACTCTTCTTCAGTTTATGTGACCTAGATTTTAGTGACAAATGTAGGGTTTTCAGTTTCGTGTTTAACATGGAACTTTGGAGTCAGAGATGTGGCTTCAAATCCAGGCTCTGCCAGCTACTTACTGTGTGACTGTGGGTGTGTCCCTCTCCCTCTCTGAACCTGTTTCTTCACCTGAAAAATGGGAGTCCTAATCGTTTCTATGTCACAGGCTGTTGTGAGGATTAAAGGAGACAGCAGGTATCGCACTGGCACAGGGTCTGCCTCCATAAGTGGTGGCTTCATTTGTCTTTATTATTATTATTATTATTATCGTAATTTTCCCACCACTGACAATGGGAAATAGTTTTTCCATCTTCACTCTGCAAATTATACAGGTACAGAGTGAGAAGGACGCATCGTGATCCTGCAATCCATGTGATGAATGAGCAGCTATTTCAAATCCCATTTCCTACTGCTGGGAGGATAAAGTGAAGTCACCTTCTCAAAGCCAGAAAAACAAAACAAAAATAACCGAGTGTGGTATTTTACCTTGTGAAGCCCCTGGGAAGGGAGACCAACGAGAAGGATTAGAAAGCAGTTTGGAAATATGGAGAACAGAATCTACAATGACTTCTTATGCCAGCTTTTTATTTATTTATTTTCTTCCTCCAGGCAGATCTCAACAGCCAGAGATGCAGACCAGAGGGTCTTAAGGTACCACAAGCCACCCTGGGGGAAGGGGGTTTTTGCTCAGGATTAAGAAAAGGGTGATCTGGCCAGAGAAGCTTATGCTTGGAGATCTTCCAGCCCAGTTCCATGGCTCTGCTGGGTGGGGATATGGTTTTGATCAACACCCCAGCTTGGAGACATGCACACCAGCTCAGGGTCAGGCTGTTGCTGAGAGGTTCTGCTTGTGGGCTTCGCTTGGGGGAATGAGAACAGGTTTCTGCCAGCCAGGACCATTTGGCTCAGCTGGCAAAATGTGTCAACTGAAGATCCCGCCTGAAATTCCTGACCTTCCTCAATGTGTTCTTTGCTCTCTTAAGCCTGGTGCTCAGCGTAAACCTCTCCTCTTGGACAGGACCCAGTACTGTACTTCGGACGGAAAAAGTTTTGTGTCCTGAGTTGGAAGGTGCAGGCTCTGTGATTGGCTGATTGTGTGCGCTGAGCCTCTGCGAGCTACATTTGAGCCTTTCCACGCTGACAGGTGGGTGGGCCAGGCATTATTATTCCCTTTCATCAGATGGGAAAATTGCATCTGAAGCGCTTAGCACATTGCCTGGCACGCAGGAAGTGCTCAATAAACATTAGTTATTATCGGCATCGTCATCATGATCTCAATTCTCCCATCTGATGAATCTCATTGGAGCCCATTCATTCTTTCCATTTGACCAAGGAGTTCATTGAAGCCTAGAGAAGTGAAGCCACATGCTCAAGGCCACACAGCTGTTAAGCAGCAGAACAAATGTGCTCTGCTATTATTCATCTATGTGACATCCTTTCTAAATCTCATGCACTGAGCTTCTGATTAGCTAATGAGAGCACTGGCCCTCCCTGTAATTACGTGCCCACGTGGCTTAGACTAGCATGGGCTCCAAAACTTATCCTTCAAATACACTGTTCCAGTTATCTATTGCTGCATAAAAATCCACCCCCCGCCCGCATACCGAGCTTAGTGAAGTAAAATAAACGTTTCTTATGCTCATGTTTACATTTTGGGGTCTTAAATTTGGTCATGGCACAATAAGGACAGCTTATCCATGCTCAACAATGGCTGGGGCCTCAGGTGAGGTGGCTCACACAGCAAAGATGAGTGAGAGGGCCCCCCTGGAACCACAGGTTTGGCGGTTGGTTGGGTTCCTGGTTTCTTCTCGGCATTGCACCTGTTGAGGCTGGAAAATCCAAGATGGCCTCTTCATTCACATGTCTAGGCTCCCATGTCTGGAACAGTTGGGGCTGCCCGTGCATCTGTCTCTCTCTGCATGGCTAGCTTGGGCTTCCTTACAACATGGCGGTCTCAGGGTAGTCAGACGTCTCACATGGAAGTGTAGGACTCTAAGAGCCCACATTCCTGAGGGTGCAAGTAGAAATTACAAAGCTTCTTATGAGCTAGCCTTGGAAGTTCTAGAAAGTCAACTGAGATCCTAAGTGTGACACCCCTGGAGGAGTACCACTTGGCTCTCCCTTAAGAAAGGACTTGACATTTAGTTTGGAGCCGTGTAGTTAACTTATGGCCTTCAGCTGCAGCCCCTGCAAGTGTTCCAATCCAGATGGCCTCCAGCCTAGACTGAGTATGGCGGAAGTATGAGGGTCTGGCCATTTCTACTCCACACAGAACTCCTGTAATGGGCAGTTTTGTTCTGGGGCTCTCCAATGGGGTGTCCAAGACTTGGCCAAATCTGCATTGAGGTGTGGGGCTCTTGCTGCCCATTTCTGCTTCCTTACCCTTTACCTTTCACCGATGCTATCTTATACCCAATAAACCTTAATTTGGCCTGTTTTTGTTCTTTATATAAATGGAATCGTGGAGCATAGACCATTTTTTTTGCCTGAGTTTTTTTCACTTTACATTATGTTTGAGACTCATTCATGTTGATTGTGGAAGTATTTATTCATTTTCATAGTATTCTATTATATGAATATATCAAAGTGTATTGATCCATTCTGTTATTGATGAATGGCTACACTTTTTGATTAGGTCATCAAGAAATCATCAAGAAATCTTTGAGCATGTACCTGCAATATATGTATGTTTATTTCTAAAATATATGTATACCACTATAGTGATAAACTTCGTACGTTATAAAACATATAGCAATCCAGAGAAATTTAAAAGGAAGAGCTAATCTGGAAGTTCAATTTTTTTTCTGTACCCCAGTGCATCATGGGTGCCCCCCACCCCCATTTTATTGGCTCCGGGTTCAGGGAACAGGATTTTGATAATGTATATGCTTAGGTAAGAAGCTATGCAGTGTGCTGGGAAGATCATAGCTTTGAAATCAGGCAGACCCGTATCTGTCCCTGTTTCCTGACTGGGAGACTCTGGATAAGGAACTCTATATAGAGCCTCTATTTCCTTATTTGTATGGAGGTGGGGATCTCTGCCCTGCATTCAACCAACAAATATTTAGTGTGTACCTACTATGTGCCAACCATGAGTCTAGGTGCTGGGGGAAATAGCAGAGAACTGCAAAACCACACGGCAAAGGGAATGGCTGCCTAATTCTAATACCGGGAGAGAGCCCAGACTCAGACACGGGGGCTCTACTCCATCACACAGGTCAAAGGGGCCAAGGAGTTTGTGTTTTTTTTTTTTCTTGAAAAAGCGCCGACTTGGAAGCAGCCAGCATGGGGTGAACTCACAGGATCTCCTTTTCCTGAATCATCCCTCCAATCCAGCATTCTCTCCACTCAAGGGGTCCCCCCTCCTCCCAGCAGTGGGAGGAGATCAGAGGAGGTGAGGGAGGCAGGGATGGAAGGGCAAAGGGCGGAGTGGTGGAGATTTCAGGGACCCGGTGAGTCCATCAGCTGCCCCTCCTCACACCCACCTAATATAGCTCCCCGCTTCTCCCTCCCTCTCCCCGAGTTATCTGGACGGGGTGTCTAATTGAAATTGAAGACCCGTGTAGCCATATGCCTACACAGTCTGATCTCAAATGTGGGCTACCACAAAATATGTGCTGGTGCTCGGAGTTCCCAGGAATCTGACAAAGTGATCGATGCCCAGCGAAGCTATTTCTTCAGAGGTCTGGAGCCAGTCTCTTGTGTAAGCCATGCAGCTGAAGACTCATCTGACCCGCTCGTCTTGCTCTAACCAACCTAAGAAGATTGAAGTGAAATTCGTGCCCAGACGGCCCTGACCAACACCTAAAGGTTTTTGTTACAGCTCAGATCTACGCTATAAGACTGCCTTGCAAATAAGCTCCCAGATTTTACCAGCCCACAAAATCGGTATGAGAAATGAAACCTGCTTGCAGTCGACAGTATGCAAACAATTCCTCATCCATGAGCTCGGGATAGATTTAAAATGAAGGAATTTTGTTGCAAAAGAAAAGGAATTTTCTTGAAAAAAATAGGTAAAAGCTATGGATTCTTTGACATACATGGATACATAATATTGTGCAAACAATTTCAAGGTTATAATGAATAGTTATTAATATTAATTAATAAAACTTCTAAGTTTTTAGTTTAGATTCATAATACTGTGCAAACTTCAATGTTATTAATTATTACTAATTAATAAAACTCTTCTAAGTTTTTACAATAGATGCATAATATCGTGCAAGCTTAAATGTTATAGTTAATAATTATTAATAATAATTAATAAAGCTTCTAAGATTTTAGTTTACCCATTTAATCCTTATTAAAATCCTAAGAGGTAGATAACATTAGTATCCCCATTTTATCCAAAGTTGCTCAGGGACTATGTGGTGAGGCTGGGAAATGAATCCAGGAGTTTGACCCCTATGTTAGTTAGATTCAGTTGTCAACTTGGCCAGGTGAGCATACCTAGTTTTGTTGCTGCGCACATAAGCCAATGGTACGTGAACCTCATTTGTTGCTAGTTACATCTGCAGTCGGCTAGGAGGCGTGTCTGCTGCAATGAGTGACATTTGGCTTAATTGGCTGGTGCTTAAATGAGAGAATGCAACGTAGCACAGCCTAAGCAGCTCGGCATTCCTCATCTCAGCACTCGCAGCTCAGCCCAGGCCTTTGGAGATGGAGAAAGAAGTTACCCCGGGGAAAGTTGTTGGAACCCAGGGGCCTGGAGAGAAGACCAGCAGAGACCATCCTGTGCCTTCCATGTAAGAAAGAACCTCAGTGGAAAGTTAGCTGCCTTTCCTCTGAAGAACCAACAGAATAAATCCCCTTTTATTAAAAGCCAATCCGTCTCTGGTGTGTTGCATTCCGGCAGCTAGCAAACTAGAACAGACCCAGTGTCCATTCTCACTACCCCACGTGCCTTTCATTATTCATAGTTCATTGTGAAACTAATGATAGCATGTCGCATGGGAAAAAAAATGACGAGGTGATTTTTTGGTTGTGTTTGCCCATCTGGTTTTCTTTCCTTTCCTTTGTAGACCTCCTTCCCCACCCACTCCAAACCTATCAGTCCTGGTGGTTCAGGTGGGGTTGGCTTCAACCACCCTCTCCAGAAACGGGCAGGTGTGGGCCGTGAACTTGGCCGGTAAGAGCCGGTGTGCCCTGGAGATTGGCTGCAGAGATGAGTGCACACCCCAAGGTGGGCTGGTCGGCGCCGCAGGGCGCCAGTCCAGGGAAGTTTGATAGAGCTACTAGGAAGGACATAGTCTCTTTCTGCCGAGATTGCTAGGTGGTAAATGTAGTTGTTAAAGGAAAGAAACACCTTAAGAATGAAACAAAAACAGGGAAACAGAGGCAAGAGAGAGAGAATGTGTCTTAAAAATTTATGTTATGTGCCCCTGATACATGCACAGATATTTTCTCATTTTTCCCCTCTTTCACTCTCCAAACACACTCTTTCTCCTGGTGGCCCAGGGGAGAAGGTAGTCGAGCCTGAGTTTAGGTGGAAACCACACAACTGCATCCAAACAGTACTTCCTAAATGAACACTGGAGACAACTTGTGTCCTTGGGATATTTCAGACACCCCTGGATTATAAGTGCTGGGTCTCAAATGTCTTTTCCTTACATTCTTAGCATGCACAGATGCTTAAACAGCAGGCACTCCATTAATGCTTACCAATGTAATGGGCTGCTAAGTGGACTCTTTCCTATCTTGGAGTTTGAGCCAAAGCTTTGAAGCTGATGATGATAAAGGTTGTTGAGTTCACATACATTCTAAAGAGAGGGGCTACACCCTATTTACAGGACTTGCAATTGAAGGCCCCAAATTGTTTATCACCCAAGACAAAAGATGATGAATACAAAGGAAAAACTGGAGAGTGAGGATTTCCTTAAAGAGAGTTGTTAGAGTATTGTGCCTTATCTTAGTGCTGTTCTCTCTTACAGGATTTTCTTTTCCCTTTTATACAATTGGTGAATTCCAGTGAACTTTTAAAACTAGGCACAAATGTCACCTCCTTTACGGAGATTTCCAGGATTTCTCTAGCTAGAGCTGCTAGAGCCTGTCCTCTGGCCTTCTTCTCAGAACACTTAATATTTATTTAGGTTATAGTGCTTGAACATAAGCACAAATAGTTCAGTATTGTGATATGTGTCACCACCTCTTCTATTAGACTATAAGAACAGTCCCAAAAGGGCATAAACATATGCTATTCATTTCTATACCATTGAAGGAGAGGAGGGGTGGACTGTGTGCTGCTCTCACCACATTTCTGCTAAAGTGAAGGTCCTTCATCCAGCTTGGCACTTTCACTTGCACAAGTGGACCTGGAGCTGAGTTTGGGAGTAGAGCCAGGGAGAATGAATTACTCTGGGAAATAGAGTGTGTAGTGTTTGGAACTTCAGGAGATGGAGTGGGATAGGATTGAGAGAAAAAAATAGGAGAAGAAAGACAGGAGAGAGTGAAGAGCTGGGGAGAAATCATCTGGACGGACTGCCACATGCTGTGGGCAAATCTCCCAGCTGGGGGTGGTCAGAGACTTCTGGCCACAGAGGGGTGTCTATTATTAACTGGACTGTTTTCATCTTTTTGTGATATAATCTTCCCTTGGTGTTTTTCAGTCTTCAGTGTAATCTTCGACATCAACAAGAATCTAGCGCAATGTTTTTTGTTTTTATTTCCCCCCCATGTGAAGCAAGGAAAAGGGTTGCATTGCACATCTGGGGGGAGCATGTGGAAAAGGAATAAGATTGTGATCTACAAACAGTACAAATGAAGCAAATGCTGACATTCAAAGTGAAGGTTGACAGTGAGGTCATAAGCCCCTGGGAATTTGCAGACATCTTGTGTAGGGCATGGAATGGGGCTTTGAGCCAGTCGTAAGGGGCAGAGAATTTAGGGGGCAACACGGGGATGGACCCAGAGGCTCTCAAAGTGGGGGCCTCCAGACCAGCCCACAGTGGCGTCACTCAGGAATTTGTTAGAAATGCAAACTCACAGACCTAACACCTTCTGAGTCAAAGAGTCTGGAGGTGCTCCCACCACCCCATGTCTGTGCTTTAACAGGCCTTCCAGGCAGTTCTGATGCATGGTCTAGTTTGAGAGGCACTAATCCCATCCAGATTATGCCCTCGGTAGCTTTTGTGTTGAATTAATGAATTAAAAACCTTACAGAAATATGGTACCCTAGTGGTAGTCTCTAGTTTTATATCTCAGAACATTTTTTTTTTTTAACTCTACACAGAATCATAATTCACTAACAGCCGGGCTTCCAGCCCAGAAGAGCTGTGTTTGAATGGCTTTCTCTCTGACAGCCCCAAACCAGACCACTCGTACCCCAGGGTGTAGGTTGAATGCGGTTGTGTTTGTGTCATCCAGTTAAAGTCGATATTCTGAGACCTCCCTGGACCCGCAGTCCCATGGCAGATTGCCCACTGGGCTGGAGAACGGTTTTCTGCTCCTCGATGGGTGAGGAGAGGCTAGCACTTGCTTTTCTTAAACATGTCCAAGGGCTAAAAGAATAAATAAGTACAGTAAAAACTCATCAACCCTTGTAGACTCTCCAGTTCTATGCCTGTCAATTCAGGCTATTAAATTGAACAATTTTCATCAGATAACACATCTTCTGGTTCCTGTAAACGTCCCGCGAATCACTGAGCTCGTCACTCAGCCTGATCGAAAGAGAGCCGCGTGCTCATCCGTTTCCCTTTGGAGATGGGTGGTGGGCTAGCTGGGAGCTTGTCCTTGCCCAGGAACCTATGACAGTCATGAGACGCCCCCTTCCCACCCCTTCTCTTGTCAGGTTAGGAGGATTGCTTAGCATCCAGGTGCCACACCTGGGCACTGGTGTCTTAGAGGAGAAAGGGCCCACGGCTGAGTGCAGGACATGCTGGAGGCAAAGCTGTGATGTGGGCAACATCTGCCATGGTTCTCAACACCTCCCTCCCAATCTTCTTCCTAAACCCAAGTCCAGGAACCTGAGCCTTGTTCCTCCAACAGCCCCATCAAATACTGGCTGGCTGCAGCCTTAGTAACTGTGTGCCTTAGTTTTCTTATCTATAAATTGGGAAGTCTACCTACTGCCTACTTACAGATGGGTGGAAGATTAAATGGGGTAACATTGGTAAAACGCTTAGCACAGTGCCTGGCACCTGGGGCCCAATAAATGTTAGCTGTTGCCATCATCATCATCGTCATCATCGACATCAGCATCATTGTGCCTTCATCTCTAGGTATCTGCCTCTTAAAAAATTTAATCATTACTGCCATTTCATTGAGGAATGATGCTAAGTGTCATTGGAGGCTTTCAATGCACCGTCTCACCTCATCTCACAATAACCTACAGTTGCATCCCTGTGGCTCAATGCTTTTATCTGCAAAATGGGATTTGCTTACAGGGTCTCTTTGAAGATTTGAAATAGTATGTAGAAAGCCTTTAGTGGCTGGCAGAGATGATGCTCAGGAAATGGCATCCAGTGTGAACAGCATTGTGTTATGTGCTTTGAAGTAGGTGACTTGAGAGTTTAGAGACTAAGGTATTGCTTTGGGCCTCAGAAGTGAGCAAGGATGGCATAGTCTGGAGAGGCACTGGAAAACCATTTGGGGTGGAAGCTGTAGTACAAGTATGGGTATGATATTAAAAACAAAAATTGTGTGTGTGTGTGGTTGGGATGCCAAATGCTATTCCCTGGTTCCCTCTCCTTATTACTGGTGGTATGGGGACAGGTGGGGCTGTGGGAGCCCACTGATAGGGTGGGGGGGGCACAAGTACGTACTGAACGGATGGCTGACCTTGAAGTACCTGAAATCTTTCCATTCACATAAGGCCCTGACTGTCTCACCGATTGCCACATCCCTGCTCCCATCTCAGCACCCAGAGTAGATGGTCCCTAATGTGCACTGACTGAATAAACGGAAATGAGGTAAAGATCCCAAATGACATGGGGAATCCCACTTTCCCAAAAGGAGCTCTGTACTTGACCGCATAAACCCAACCAATGTATGCCCATCTTTGTGACTTAAAAAGAAAAAGGAAGGAATCAAAATCTGTGTCCAGCAGGGATGTCATTTTCTCCGAGCAGTTGCCATGTACCCACCCCACATTGCCAGGTGAGATGCAGCGCCCCCCAGGTAAATTTGAATTTCAAGTAAGCAGATATCTTCTGGTATAAACAAGTCCCAAATATTGCATGCTTGCATTAGAAATGATTCATCATTTATCTAAAATTCAAATTTACGTCAGGGTGGGCTTCTGTATTTTATTTGATCTATCTGGCAGCCCTAACCCTCTGTTAATCTGAAAAATCTGTGAGTTTGCCTTTAAAGAATGGCTACCATCTCCCTCACTGCAGTCCAACACAATTTAAAACTTGGTGACAGAATAATGCTAGAGCACAATTAATCTTATCAGGCATACAAATATAGTTTCCCCTTCCTGCTAGATCAACTATAAATTGCAATTTTTCCCCCCCTGAATTGATGCTTATTGTAGAAAACCTAAAAACATGAAGAAAATTGAATTCCTTTTAAATCGACTATCTGGAGACAACCTCAGTTGATATTATTCTCTATTGCCTCCTCCCCCTTTTTTTTTTTTTAATACTACCCTATTAACACCTTGTACTAGTGTGGTTCATTTGCTGCAATTGATGAATGAACATTTTTATAATTGTGCTACTATAAATGGTTTATAATAGTTTACTCTAGGGTTCACTGTGTTGTACAGAATGGATTTAAAAAAAAAATTTATTCTAGTAACCTATACAACCTAAAATTTCCCCTTTTAACCACATTCAAATATTTCACTGCTATTAGTTATGTTCACAATGGTGTGCTACCATCACCACCATCAATACCCAAATTTTTCCATCAGCCCAAATAGAAACTCTATGCAATTTAAGCATTAACTCCCCATTTCCTACCTCCACCCTGGCCCCTATATTACATATTATAGTTTCTGACCCTATGAATTTGCTTATTCTAATTATTTCATATCAGTGAGATCATATATTATTTGTCCCTTTGTGTCTGGCTTATTTCATGCAACATGATGCCTTCAAGTGTCATCCATGTTGTCGCGTGTATCAGAGCCTCATTCCTTTTCACAGCTGAATAATATTCCATATACTGCCTTCTGTTTATCCATTCACTGTTTGATGGACGCTTGGGTTGCTTTCCATCTTTTGGCAAGTATGAATCTGTTCAGGTCCCTGTTTTCAATTCATTTGGGTAAACATCTAGAAGTGGGATTGCAGGCTCACATGGTATATCTGTATTTAATTTTCTAAGGTACCACCAAACTGTCTTTCACAGCAGCTGTACCATTTTATATTCCCACCATAATAATGAAAGAATGTTTCTATTTTTCCACATCCTCTCCAACACTTGTAATTTTCCTTTTTTTTTTTTCAATTTAGCTATTCTAGTGGGTATGAAATAGTATCTCATTGTGGTTTTGATTTGCATTTCCCCTAATGGCTAATGATGTTGAGCATCTTTTCACTGCTTTTTGGCTATTTGTTCATTGTCTCTGGAGAACCGTCTTTTCAAGTCTTTCACCCATTTTTAAATTGGGTTTTTGCCTTTTTGTTGTTGAGCTGTAGGATTTCTTTATATATTCTGTATATTAAACCTTTATCAAATATGTGGCTTCCAAATCTTTTCTCCCATTGTGTAGTTGTCATTTTACTTTCGTGATAAAGTCCTTTGATGCTCCAAAGTTTTTAATTTTGATGAGGTTCCATTTGTCTGTTTTTATTTTTTGTTGCTTGTGCTTTGGATATAAACTCTGAGAAACCATTGCCTAACACGAGGTCCTGAAGATGCTTCCCTGTGTTTTCTTCTAGGAGTTTTATAGTTCTGGTTCTTATATTTAAGTACTTACTCTATTTTGAATGAATTTTTGTATGAGGTATGAGTTAGGGGTTCATCTTCTATCTTTTGCAGTTGTCCCAGGACCATTTGTCATAGAGACTATTCTTTCACAATTGAGTGGACTTGGCACTCTTGTCAAAAATCAGTTGGCCATAAACATGAGGGTTGATTTCTGAACCTTCATTAGATTCCATTGGTCTGTATGTCTATCCTTGTGCCAGTACCATGCTGTTTTGACTACTGTAGCTTGTAATAAGTATTAACATTGGGAAGTGTGAGTTCTTCAATTTCATTCTTCTTTTTCAAGATGACTTTGTCTATTTGGAACAGTTTTCCCTCCTTATAAATTTGATGATTGGCTTTTCCAAACAGCAAAGAAGGCTGTTGGAAATTTGATTGGAATTGCATAGAATCTGTATATCACTTTGGTAGAATTGACATCTTAGCAATCTTTAGCCTTCCAATCCATGAACATGGAATGTCCTTCCATTTATTTGGGGCTTTTAAAATTTCTTCTAGCAATGCTCTGTAGTTTTCTGTGTAGAAGTCCTTTACATCTTGGTTAGATTTATTCTTAGATATTTTATTCTTTTATTTGCTATTGTAAATGATTTTTTCTTGATTTCTTCTGGAAATTGTTCAGTAGTATTGCATGGAAACACTACTTATTTTGGGTGTTAATCTTGTACCTGCCAATTTGCTGAATTCTTTTATTAGCCTTAGTAACAATGCTGGGGATTTTTCAGGATTTTCTGCATGTAGGATCATGTCATCTGCAAATAAGGAGAATTTTACTTCTTCCTTTCTGATTTGGATGCCTTTTATTTCTTTTTCTTGCCTAATTGCTGTGGGTAGAACTTCCAGTATTGTTGAATAACAGTGGTGACAGTCAGCATCCTTGTCTTGTTCCAGATCTTAAAGACAAAGCTTTCAGTCTTTCATTGTTAGGTATGATGTTAGCTGTAGGGTTTTTAATAATGCCCATTATTATGTTGAGGAAGTTTCCTTCTATTCCTACTTTCCCAAGTGATTTTATCAGGGAGGCAAGCTGGATTATGTCAAATGACTTTTCTGCATCAATTGAGATAATTATATGTTTTTTTCCTTCCTTCTGCTAATGTGGTGTATTGCGTTAATTGATTTTCTTATATTGAACCACCCGTACATACCTGGGATAAATCCCACTTGTCATGGTGTATAATTCTTTTAATGTGCTGTTGGATTCTGTTTGCTGATATTTTTTATTGAGGATTTTGCATCTATGTTCACAAGAGATATTGGCCTGTAATTTTCTTGTGTTATTTTTATCTGGCTTTGGTATCATGTTGATGTTTACCTCATAGAATGAGTTCAGGAATGTTCCTACTCTTCAGTTTTTGGGAGAGTTTGAACAGGATTCGTATTAATTCTTCTTGAAATGTTGGTGAAATTCAGCTGTGAAGCTATCTGGTCCTGAACTTTTCTTGTTGGGAGGTTTTTGTTAACTGATCCAGTCTCTTCACAAGTTATTAGTTTATTGAAATCCTCTTTTTCTTCTTGAGTCAGTGTAAGTAGTTTGTGTGTTTCTAGGAATTTGCCCTTTTCATACAGGCTGTTTAATTTGTTGGTGTACAGTTGTTCATGGCATCCTCTCTGTGAGGTTGGTAATAATGTCCCCCTTTTCATTTCTGATTTTAATTATTTGTGTCCTCTCTGTTTTTCACTTTTTCAGTCTATCTGGTGGTTGTCAATTTGATCTTTTCAAAGAACCAACTTTTGATTTTGTTGATTCTGTGTTTTATTCTTTATTTCATTTATCTAAGCTCCAATATTTGTTATTTCCTTCCTTATGCTCACATTGGATTTACTTTGCTCTTTTTTTCTAAATCCTCCAGTTTTGAGGTTAGGCTTCTGATTTGAGATCTTTCTTCTTATTTCATGTAAGCATTTAGAGCTATAAATTTCCCTCTCAGCACTGCCTTTGCTGCATCCCATGAGTTTTGGTAAGTTGTGTTTCCATGTACAACAATCTCAGTATATTTCCTTTGTGATTCCTTCTTTGACACATTGGTTGTTTAAGAGTATATTGTTTAATTTCCACATATTTGTGAACCTTCCATTTCTATCTCTGTTATTAAAGTCCCCTATCATTAATGTACAACTATTTCTCCTTTCAAGCCTGTCAGTATTTGTTTCATATATTTTAGGACTCTGCTATCAGGCACATATATATTTATAATTGTTATGTCTTCTTGTCAAATTCACCTCTTTATCTGTATATATAAGGACCTTTTTGTATCCCTTGTAACAGTTTTTTACTTAAAATCTATCTTATCTGATAGCTGAATGGAGGTGCTCCAGCTCTTTTTTGGTTGCTGCTTACATGGTGTATTTTTTCCATCCTTTCACTTTCAGCTTCCTTTTGTCCTTTAATTTAAAATGAATCTCTTGTGAACAGGATATAGCTGGGTCATGCTTTATTACCCATTTTGCCAATCTCTGTCTTTTGACTGGAGACTTTAATCCTTTTACATTTAAAGTAACTACTGATAGTACAGGAATTTCTTCTGCCATTTGCTAGTTAGTTTTTGCAAGTCTATACCTTTTTTATTTTGACCCTGAGTTCTTCTGTTAGCACCTACTTTCAAATTTATTTGATTTTTTGTATTGTACCATATTGAGTCTGTTTTCCTTTCTTTCTGTATGTATTTTTCACATGTATTTTTGTGGTTACCATGGGCTTAAAATATAATATCATAAATATATAACAACCACATTTGATTTGGTATCAAATTAGTTAAGTAGCATACACATACACTCTTCTTGTATCCCTCTATTTTGGTTTCCTGGCCGCTAAAGCAAATATCATACAATGGGTTAACTTACACAACAGGAATTTATTGGCTCATGGTTTTGAGGCTAGGAGAAGTCCAACATCAAGATGTCATCAAGACAGTACTTTGTCCCAGAAGACTGTGGAACTCAGGCTGGCTGCTGCTAATCCTTGGTCCTTGGCTTTTCTGCCACATGACAATGCTCACAGCAACCTCTCCTGGCTTCTCTCTTGTCTTCCAGGTTCCACTGAAGTTCAGCTTCTGTCTGCTCCCTCTGGTTTTCTCTCTCTGTGTAACTTTCCATAAAAGGCCTTCATTAATAGGATTAATGACCTGTGCTGGTTTGAAACTGGTTTGTACTCCAGAAAAGCCATGTTCATCTAATCCAATCTTGTGGGGACAAACCTATTGCTAGGTGGGGCCTTTTGATTAAGTTCATTCCAAGGAGATGTGAAAGGTGGGTCTTAATCCTTGTACTGGAATCCTCTATGAAGAGAATAAAAGGCAGAAAACATAGAGCTCAGAGCCAACACAGGGGACAGAGAGATGGAACCAACAGACACAGATATTTGGAGATGCTAAGCTAAGAGATGAAACCCAGCGTTTGCCCTGACGAAGCTAAGTGAGGACTCACAGACACTTAGACAGAAAGCAACTGGAATCAGAAGCTGAAAGCAACAAACAGGGAACAAGGACCAGTAGATGCCAGCCATATGTCTTCCCTCTAACAGGGGTGTTCCAGATGCCATCGGCCTTTCTTCAAAGTCAAGGTATCATTCTCTGGATGCCTGAATTTGGACATTTTAATGGCCTTAGAACTGTACAGTTGTAACCTAATAAATTCCCTTTGTAAAAGTCAACCCATTTCTGGTATATTGCCTTCCAGTAGCTTTATCAGACCAAAACAAGACCCATCCTAATTTAGTTGGGTTACATTTAACTGAAGTAACCTCATCAAAAGGTCCTATTTACAGGAATTCACACCCACTGGAGTGGATTAAATTTAAGAACATGTTTTTTCTGGGGTCAATAGCTCCAAACCACCACAGCCTATGTCCCCCCACTTTTTTTGTATTTGTTACAAATTATATCTTTGTACATTGTATGCCAAAAACCATAGATTTATCATTACTTTTTATAAATTTTCATTTTAGAAACTGTAACAAGTAAGAAAAGGAGTTACATACCAAAAAATACAATACCATAGAAGTGGCATTTATAATTACTCAAATGGTTATCTTTAACAGAGGTCCCTATTTCTTTATGCTCCTTGGATTCACTGTTGTGATGGTTGGGTTCAGGTGTCAACTTGAAAAAGTGATGGTGCCCACTTGTGTGGCCAGGCAAGCGCTGGCCTAACCGCTATGACAACTGGATGATAAACCAGGAGGCTAGTTTGTTAAGTCATCAGTCAGTTGATTGCATCTTTGGCTGATTATATCTACAATCAACCAAGGGTGTGTCTTCTGCAATTGGGAGAATACAATCAGTTGGGTTTTATCCAATCAATTAACAACTTTTAAGGGGGAAGAAAGAATTTTAACTTCTTCTTCAGGCAGCCAGCCTCTCCTGTAGAGTTTATTGGAATCGTCAGCCTCGAGGCTTGTCCTATGGATTTTGGACTTCTGTATCCCAGGGTTGCATGAAACACTTTTCATATTTACGCATATCTGCTGTTGGTTCTCTTTCTCTAAAGAACCCTGACTGATATAACTGTCTAGAGTCCTTTCCTTTCAGTCCGAAGAATTCCTTTTAGCATTGCTTGTAGGGCAGGTGCAGTGATTATAAAGTCCTTCAGCTTTTGTTTATTTGGAAACAAAATAAACATCTCTCCCTCATTTTTGAAAGAAAGTCAAGCAACATATAAAATCCTTGGTTGGCAATTGTTTTCTCTCAGTACTTTAAGTATTTCAACCTACTGCCTCCTTGCTTCCGTGGATTCCATTGGGAAATTGGTACTTAATCCTACTGGGACTCTCTTACACATAACACATTCCTTTTTTCTTATAGTTTTCAGAACTCTCTCATTCTCCTTTCTGTTCAACAATTTGGCCACATACCACTTCAAGTTCATTCTGTTTGGTGTTTGATGGGCTTCTTTGGAGGTGCATATTCACATCTTTTACCATGTTTAGGAAGTTTCTGTCATTGTTTCTTTGAATATTCCTTCCGCTCCATTCTCTTCTTCCATCTCTGGGACTTCCATAATACATGGATTGGTCCGTTTGATAGTATCCCACAGGTCTCTTAGGTTCTTTTTGCTTTTTAAATTATTTTTCCTTTATGGTCCTCATCCTCACTCATTTCAATTGTCTTGCTTTTTAGTTCACTGATTCTTAGTTTTTCTGCCAGCTTCAATCTGCTGTTGAAGCCTTCTAGGGAATTTTTCATTTCAGTTACTGTGGTCTTCAATTCCAGTAGTTCTGTTTGGTTCGTTTTTAAAATTTCCCTCTCTTATCAATATTCTCATGTTATTCATTCATTGTTTTCCTGATATCCTTTAGCCCTCCTCTGCATTTTACATCATCTTCTTATGCATATTGAAGGTCATTTTTAAAATGTCTTTTTTCCCATATGTCCAAGGTCTGGTCTTCTTCATTGATGTTTTCTGGATTTTATCTTCTTCCTTTGGATGGGCCGTTATTTCTTGTTTCTATATTTGTCTTGTAATCTTTTGTTGCCCACTGTGCATTTTAATATCTTAAAATGTTATCTTTGGGAGTTAGTCCTTGAACTGTCTGTTTCACGAGTTTGTATCCAGTTAGTGATATGACAGAGATTTTATTGAGTGCCAGGAGCTAACGAAACCAAACAAACCAATGCAAAAAGTTGTCTTTCACAGTCTTCGCATACTGGCTTTGTGTTGCCTGGTGCTGTCCCGATTATTCTTGAACTTGTGTAATTCCCTCCCGTTGAGTGTAGGTTGGATTTATAACCTGCTTTTGGTGAATAGAATATGGGCAGAGGTGGTAGGACATCACTTTTTTTTTTTTTTTTTTTTTTTTTTTACATGGGCAGGCACCAAGAATCGAACCTGGGTCCTCGGGCACAGCAGGCAAGCATTCTTACCTGCTGAGCCACCGTGGCCCACCCAGGACATCACTTTTGAGATAAGGTTACAAAATGACTGTAGGTCCTGTCTTGGACATGCGCCCCTTGTGCTCTCCCACTTGTTCTGAAGGAAGCCAGCTGCATTGTGTGTGCTTTGCCCTATGGAGAGGAATCTATAACTGAGAAGAGCTGTCTCCAGCCAGAAGCCAAAGGGGACTAAAGCCGGTCAGCAGCCAGGTAATTGTGCTTGTAAGTGGATTTCCCACCCCCAGCTGAATTTCAAGGTCACTCCAGCCTTGGTAGATGCCTTGTTTATTGCTTTATGAGAGACCCTGAGCTGGACACATCCAGCTAAGCCATGCACAGATTCCTGGCCCACAGAAACTGCGAGATAACAGATGTTCATAAGTTGTGGGGCCATTTGTTACACAGCAGTAGATAACTAATACTCTATAAGACTCCCTTTTCTTAAGTCAATAAGATGTCTTTTTATAATTTAAATTTTTCAGCCAAGCCAACATGGTATGTTGGAGAAGAATCAGTTTTGGGGTCAGATAGGTGCAGACTTTAACTCTGGCTCTGTGCTTTGCCAAGTGGGTGGCTTGGCAGGTGAACCGCACTGGGGTCAGCTCGACCTCATCACTAGCAAAAGAATTCCTCCCTCAGAGTATCATTGTGAGATTTGAGTGAGATGATGCGTGCAAGAGGCAACATGTATACTATATCAAAGGCACTTAAATTCCTTTCCCTCAGCGCTGGAAATTCTGAAAGAATCACTCGTTGCCTAATAACAATATTTTTTAGGGTGACCTTTCTAAAATGTGTCACACACCCCCTGCCTTCTTAAATAGTTACATTTTTCTTGATGCCTCATTAACAAATATCAGTTATTATCCTGAGCTCTATACACCGGCATCCCCAGCGGCTTATGAGGGGGCTCACTCACCCCAAAGCTAACTGGCCCCAGATTGCAGTGCTTTGAATTTTCTTAATGGTCGATGTCTTCCTCTCCTTATTGCATAGTCCCTTCTGCTAAGGCTGACATACTGACTTTGGGGAGAACGTCTTTTCCTTCAACAAGTATTTGTCCAGTGCCTCTTCTGTGCCAGGCACTTGGAACTCAACACTGAACAAGGTAACAGCAATCTCTGGCTCTCCTCATCCTCTAGAGTCTTGGAAGAGATTTCAACACCCTTATCAGTATGACGTTGACTAACTTCTATGTTTCTGGCTTAGTTTCAGATAGCTGAGTTTACAGAAAACATGGCCAAAGCATGTTTCCAGGTAAATGAGGGTCTTAGCTCAGCATGTCCTTGAAACTGGAGTGCCTCTTCCCTTTTCTGACCCGGGTGATCTTGCTTCACTTCCTGCCCGCAGCAAGACTCTAAGACCTTGCCAGGCTTTCTGCAAATATAAGCCAGTAGGCAGTGATGGGGCCAATTCCAAGGTGGGGAGATGGGCCAGTGAAACGACTTCTCTCACCTGTGAGATGACAGAACCGTTCTGATGATTGCTGGTTCTTTTCACAAATGAAAAAAATACACTGCTCTACCATGGGATATTTTCTAAAGTGGGTTCTGTTGAGCTGGCTTTGTTGGATATTAAAATTTGCCATGTTCAGGTTCTTTGGAAGTCTCTGGGTTAAACAAAAGGCAGCAGGTGTCTTTTTTTTTTCTGCAGGACTTCTCAGAGCCTTTGATATACTAATGTGCATGATTTCTATCCAGAAAGTAAAAAGGGTGGTCAGTGCCATATTTCTCAAACTCATTTGACCATGAAGACATTCTTTTTCCTTGCTTTCTTCTTCTTTTATTTTTGTAAAGAATTACATCAAAGCATTACATCAAGTTGGGAACATTCTCTGGTTCACACTGTTTCTGAGTAACCAGTAGGTTTGGGTGTAATGCATTCACCTAGATATTTGGTATAAACACATAATAAAAATAAAACGTCTGCCAATGTATAAACTTAACAGTTAAAAAAAGGAAGTCCTGCATGGATGCTTGGCCCAAAGATTTATGCTTGAGTCTTAAAAGGCCACCCAACTGAGTGGTCCTAAGACCTGTAGTCTGACCAGTTTTGGCAGGATTTGATTGTAACTTCTACACTTGAGGGTCCCTTCCCATCATCAGTTAGACAGACTAGAGAAAAGCAGTCATCTTCTGATGCCTCTTTCCCTTCCAGAATAGAAATCTATCTAATGTTGCATTTTGGAAAATGTCCTGTAGGTAAAAACTGCTTCTTGACCCTTCCTTAGGACTTTGAAACTCTCAGATCAGCTACATGCAAGAAATCCTCTCAGATGCTCTAACCCTGCCTCTTTGGGTAATAAATCAGGAAAACATGAGGGCTTTCTCCTGCTCCACTTTGAGAAGTGCTTATGGCCATCCTTGAGAGCAAAAGATGCATATGTGAGTTGGGGTAGCGGTGAGTTCTTCCTGAAAGTGAACGACTCTGGAAGTTCTCTTCTGATTCCCCAGGGGCTGTGCTCTAATTTTGATCCCCGAGACCAGAACTTCACAGAAAAGCAAAACCTGTTGACATGACTGGGCCTGAGCAGGTTCATACTTGGGATTTATTGCTGGGATGGATAATGAAGACACTAAAAATGTAGACATAGGACTGTGGTTCCCCCAGCACATCCTATAGGAAGTTGGAAACCAACCGTGTGTGTGCAATCATCTGGAGAAGGGGTGTTGGAGGGCTTGCTTGTCACTGCTTCTGCCCTTATAAACTGAGCTCCAGTGTGAGCAGCTTGTCCAAAGTGGTTGAAGAAGTGACACTTATATTTATATATAACCTGGTAGTTCCCTGAAACTTTGAATATTTATGTGACACCTGAGACTCAGAGATAGAGCTCTGAAGCTATGAAAATTAGTATTACTCTATTTAGCAACCGTTTTTAAAAAAAGCTGAAAAAGTGATCAAACTTTGTCTAGAGATGTCAATGAAGCAGATTTGGATAGGACCAAGGTAAATCAGAATACTGGGTAAGGGATGATATGGCTCATACTTACAAACTTCAACCTCTGTGCGAGACCAAAGGGAGAGATGTTTATTTGGTGTGAAATTTATATTTTGGGTAGCATATTATCTAATTTAACTTGTATGGACAGTTTACTTGAACATCATAATGACATGGAATCTGGAATAGGAGTGAGATCTTGTTGGTTTGTCCAGTTTAGTGTGATTCTCCATGTATCCCAGAATAATTTGGGCAGAGAATAAAAAAGTATCTGCAAAGGCCCCTTGGGGGATGGGGAGAAAGGGGGAAATATTCAACTTCCCCATCTGAGGAATCCATGATATTCTTGCAAGTAGGGGGACAACCAATTCAATAGGCTGAGCCCTCAATCTTGGGATTGCCACTATAAAGCTTATTCCTGCAAAGGAGAAGCTAAGTCTATTGATAATTACGCCTAAGAGTCACCCCCAGAGAACCTCTTTCATTGCTCAAATGTGGCCTCTCTCTCTAAGCCAATTTGGCAGGTGACCTTACTGCCCTCTCCCCTACGTGGGACATGACTCCCAGGGGTGTAAATCTCCCTGAAAACATGGGACAGGACTCCCAGGGATGAGCCAGGACCCAGCATCATAGGATTGGGAAAGCCTTCTTGAACAAAAGGGTGGGGAGAGAAATGAGACAAAATAAAGTTTCAGTGGCTGAGAGATTTCAAACAGAGTTGGGAGGTTATACTAGAGGTTATTCCTATGCATTATATAAATATTCCTTTTTAGTTTTTGGTATATTGGAGTGGCTGGAGGGAAGTACCTGACACTGTTGAACTGTGTTCCAGTAGCCTTGATTCTTAAAAAAGAGTGTATAACTATATCACTTTTTACAACATGACTCTGTGATTGTGTAAACCTTTGATGCTCCTTTTATCCAGGGTATGGACAGATGGGTAAAAAAAAAATAAGGATAAAAAATAATAGGGGGAGATAAAGGGTAAAAATTGGGTAGACTGAAATACTGTGGGTCAATGAGAGGAAGGGGTAATGGGTATGGGATGTATGAGTTCCCTTTTTTTCTCTTTATTTCTTTTTCTGGAGTGAAGCAAATGTTCTAGAAATGATCATGGTGAAGAATACACAACTATGTGATGATATTATGAGCCACTGGTTGTGTAATATGGTTGGACTGTACGTGTATGGATTTTTCTCAATAAAAATAAATATATTTTAATGTAGTATATACATACAATGGAATAATATTCAGCAGTATGAAGGAATGAGGTCCTGAAGCATGTGACAGCATGGGTGACATGAGGACATTAAGTAAAAGTAAATCAGATGCAAAAGGACAATATTGCATGATCTCATTGATATGAACTAATAATAATATGTAAATTTGTAGGCATAAAATACAGAATATAGGTTACTAGGGTGTAGAATCAGGCTAAAGAATGAGGAGCGGTGGCTTAATATGTGCAGCCTGTTTAACTAGGCTGAACTTAAAACATTTGGAAATGGACAGAGGGGGCGGTGGCATGTCTGTGAGAAGACGTAACAGTGCTGGGTGGTGTCTGAGTGTGGAGGAAGGGAGAAGGTTAGAATTATGGATGTCACCAGAAGTAAAATCGGAGGTTAAAACATGGGAATATCTAACATAGTGAATATTGTGGTGGGCAGGTCTGTGATTAACTGTACAAATATTAAAAAGTTCTTTCATGAACCAGAGCATATGTACAGCACTATTACAAGGACTTAGTAATGCAGGGGTATAAAAAAAGACGTGATGCTGGGATGTAACGGGCGAAAGTGTTCTAGACGCAGAAAACAGGGTAGGAACGGAACAAATAGAACTTGGGGTTTGGGAGAAGTGCATTTGAGCTCTGACCCAGCCATATATCTACCTTGTAATTCTGTAGTCTTCCCATCTGCAAAATGGGAATAGCACCGATGTCCGTCTCTGTAGGGTCATTGTGAGAATTAAAAAAAAATTATCCAGGTAAAGCTCAGAGAACAATGCCTGACATTTAGTAGACAGGGGTTAGCAAACTCTGGCCCATGGGCCAAATTCTCTTATCACCTGTTTTTTGGAAATAAAGTTTTATTGGAACATGCATGGCCATCTGTTTACCTATGGTTTATATGGCCCCCTTTGCAGGGCAATGGCAGAGTTGAGTAGATGACACAGAGACTATATGTCCTTCAAAGCCAGAAATATTTATTATCTAGCCCTTTATAGAAAAAGTTTGCTAACCCTTCCAGTAGAATTTTAGCTGTTATTATCATCTATATTATTAATGACAGTCCATTGGGATATTAGAAGAATAAAATTAGGATAAATATGTCAAAGTACATTAAAAATGTTTTAAATGAAACCATGTCTGATGGGATAGTTAATTGTAACATAGCACATCTATACAACGGGATGTTACATAGATATTTTAAAATGATTTAATTATATGCAAATACACACATACCTATATAATTATATGCAAACACACACATGCTTACTAGGTGGCATGCATTTGCCAGGCACTATGTTATTTCATCCTCAGACCGCCTTATGAGGTAGAAACTATTTTTATCCTCATCTTATAGATGAGAAAACCAAAGCTCAGAGTGTTTAAGTGACATCTCCAAATTTTCAGATAGTAAAATGCAAATGCAGAATATAGACATGTCTTTTGGTTAAAAAAAAAAGTGAAACAAATCAGTTGACAAACCCCTATATGCAGTAACTTGTACTTTTTGTAAAAAAATTAAGCGTAAGTGTATATGTGATAGAGTTTGGGATGTAACAGGAAAGACCTAAATGTAAATCTTAATAGAAGTTATTTGTGGATAGTAAGATAGCAGGCTATATTAAAAACTCTTTTTTGTTGTAGCTAATAGTATATGCACTAGAATATGCAGAATAAAGGGGAAAAAAGAGAGTCAGACAAGAAAATGGTTCAGGCACTAAGAGTTGAGTACATTGTGCTAATCCTCACACTTCAGCCCTAATTACAGCTAGATTAATAAGGTTCAAAAACAAATGTTAACTTCACTAGAAAGTGATTCCAGTGGAACAATCCATCGTGCCAGAGTATGTGCTGGGTTTCCGAATTTTCCTCCTTTCTACAACCGGTCTCCCCCACCTCTTCCTTGCTGGAGGTCTCAAAGAAACTGTGTCCTCCAGGTTTCTCTTAGACATTTGTAATTCCCTTCCAATTCTGAAGAGTCCTGCTGTTTTTTATAAACATATTGGAAACATCTCAAACTTAAAAAAAAAAAAAGCCACTAAGAAGAGATGCATCTTGACAAATTGAGGAGTCCCTGAACTCACCATCCAGCTTTTATTGTATTTTCCCCTGCTCCCAGAAAGTGGGAAGACTTCCAAACCAGAATGCGCAGTGCCCTGTTATATTTCTGGGAGAATAAAGGCAATCTGGCTATGTCCTGCAAAGCATCCGACGTTCACATATTTTTCTGGCCAACATGCTTTTCCAAATGTCAATGTTCCTTGCAGAATGTGGCTGTTTTTATTTTAATCCGCAAACATCACTCCTGTGAATTATTATTTCCCTGGTTTTGGTGTCAGAGTGGTGATTGGGGAAACAGTGAAAGATGATCCAGGCAAGGGAACAGCGTTTTGGAAAACGTGAACTTAAAGAGGTACCTGTCAAAACATTCTTTGTTAAAAATAATTCCCCCTGCTTTGCTCATTTTTAGAAATTTTTTAAAAAAGAGTCTCGGAACCATTGAGGCGCTTCCCCTCGGGGTTTGCTTTTATTAGAGTAAGCTCGTACAGATGGGACTGGAAATATAAATTAATTGGGCCACAGTTAGTGACAAACACTCTGCTATGTGCAGGGGATACATAAATGCAGATGCAGACAGAGTCCCTGTGTTACGGACATTTTAATTTAGTGCAGAATGCAGACAATTAAATAATGGCAAGGGTGGAAAGGGTTTTGGAGGATGGATTGGGTGACATGGGAGTGTGTAATGGTTTTAACCTAGAACGAGAGGTCAGGGGAGGCTTCTGGGAGGTGGTGGCAATCACAGGCTGAGACTGAAGATTAAGGGGATGCAGATGGAGTTTGGGATGGAAAAGGGGTCTTCAGCAGGGGGAACAGCCTATGTGTATCCCCAGGGGTGGTAGGGAGCAGGGCACGTCCTAGCAACCAGTTTCTGGCTGGAGGGCCGGAGGGCAGTGACGGATGGCAAATTGCTAATGAGCTCTTCACTGACATGGAGCAGGCGAGTGCATGCACTTCAAGTCCAGACCATGCTCTGCTCAGAGCAGGAGAGTTGAACATCTCCAGGAATTTTGATTATTTATATTCCTGTTCCCAATGCCAACGAAATAAGGAGGCATCAAAAAATCAAAGCCTTAAGTTATTATTATTATTTCTGTTTTTCCCAGAGGGAAGTATTCACTCCATGTAAGCTGTGTGCATTTTTTATAATCCTTAGGGAGCTAAGGGAATCCCTGTAAGCGGGAGAAAAAGGCACATGGATTGGCATTCCGGCTTGGGAAATCCAATCAACCCTTTCCTGCGACATCAATTCTAAACGATCTGACTCCCTCCACCCAAATTTTGGTTTCAAGCGGTAGAGAATTCAAATCAGAGACTATTTTAATAATTTCCTCTCTGAAAGTGTGTTCTCTTCTCATTGGAGAAGGAAATATGTGGAAATAAACATCTATTGAGCACCGAATATGTCCTAAAGATTTGTATGATATTATATTTATATTAGTTATTATTATTTACATTTACATTCTCTTTGAATCCTCATTGCTCCCTAAGGAAGGGGTATCATTCCTATTATACAGAAGAGAAAAGCATGGCCCAAGCTCTGAAACCTGTGTTTTCTTCCTCTCAACCGTTTGCATCTCCTCGACTTTCGGTATCCACAACTCCTCAGGAGGGCTTGTCTTACCTGCCCATGTCTTCATATGAAGTCTTTCATCTCTTTTTCATCCCATGTCCTCCACCCACTAAGTTCTTTCTGAAGTCAGCAGAGGATGCAGAAGGTTGCCATTCAAAGAGGCAGGAAGCAGAACGTCCATGAGTCTCCATTCCCCTGAATCCGATGAGGAGGTGGTAAGAATTTGCTTTACTTTGAATGGAACTGGCACATGAAACAAGCAGGACACAGGCAGGGGACAGTCATAACACACCTTTCTTTTTGTGTCCCTCTACCCTGTAAAATTTATTCAGCAGGGGAAGTTCTCCTCCTTTCTCTGGGTGAAAGCTCCCGCAGTTTCCTGCCTTTTCTTCCTACCTATTCTTTGGTAAGAAAAGAGCCTGTGATCACTTTAAGTACTCAAACAAATGCTCATTACAGAAGGCAGGATGCCCATTCCCCTCTGATAATCAAATCTTCAAACTTGATTGAAAGTTAAATGGTCTCCTGCTCCCAGGTAGGGAGCTAACTGGCCTCTCCTTCCTTTTTCCATTCTTCTACCCCAGTTGGCTAACTAAGATTTCTGGGTCTGAGCAGGAGGAGTGAGAGGTGGAGCTTGGACGTTCTTGCTTGTTGTAAGGTGATTCTGAGCTCTTGGGACTGACCTTCCCTCTCATCTGCCCTTCAGGAGGTTCTCTGGGGATGCCCATTCCTGGGGCCTCTGACCTGGGCTGAAATGGCTGCACTCTGGCCCATTGCCTAATCTTTCTGTATCTTCCCAGACCCATGCCACCATGTCGGTGTCCCTCTCCTGAGGTCTGTTCACCCTCCCAGGTGTTCATCTGGATTTAGGGTGCCCTAAATCCCTCTGCGGGACGCACAGTCCTTCATGCCAACAAAGTCCAGGAGTTGAGACATTTCCTTAAGGCAACTGTCTCTCCTTGGACAGAGCAGAGCGCTGGCCTGATTTGTTTGTCCTTTATATTTCTCAAGTGGGAGACAGATAACAACTCACTTTTTACTGCTTTTATGCTGCACAGGCTTGTGTTTTAGACTCTTGGGTTGTCTCCTCCAAGCCCTCTTTTCTTGCTTGGAGTAAGATGTGTCATCTCGTCTTGTCCTTGGTGAAGGTAGAATTTACAGCATAAATCTCTAAAAATAAATATATCCTTCTTAGTTCTAATCTTCTGATTCAATATAGTTGATTGAGGCGAGGGGTAAAATAGCCCACTGATTAGTTTTTGGACACCTGCTGTGGACTTTTTTGGCGCACATCACCTTGGTGTCTGTGATAACTTGCATTCCTAGTGTCCCATTCTCCATGCTGCTCTTGATGGTCTTTGTAGATCATCTCACTAATGCAGAGTCCATTTCCTCATGCCTCGAGGCCAGGCTGGCCTCGTCACTTGCTCTGGCCAATAGAATAGGAAGTGACAGAGCTCCACGGCTGAGTCAAGGCCTTAAAAAGGCTTGTGGGTTTGCTCCCACTCTCTCCCTCTCTCTCATCCTCATGAGGACACGCCCGGGCCAGCCTGCTAGAGGATGCGGGACTTGGGGGGCACAGCCGAGTTGCCCCCTCTGCGTCAGCCAACACCTTCCAGTCCCAGTCATGTGATGGATCTCAGACCACCCCAGCTGCCCACCCCAGGAATGCGAGCCAGGGCTGCTCTGTTATTCTCTGCCTCGGAAGCTTTGTGGTTGTTGATGGCACAACTGTGCTGGCATTAGATAACTGAGAAGTAGCCAACCTCTGTATCCTTGGGGTCCCATTTGAAAATTTCATGTTGTCATAAGTATTGCTTCAAATCGCTGATCTCTGCCATAAAAAGAAAAAAAGAAGCTTACTCATCTCTGCTCTCCAGTTCTTCATGGCATTTCACTTATTTTAACAATAGGTGTTCAGCAAAGTGTGCTCTCTACAACAAATGCTCGCCTGAAATGGTGTGATATGTCCAAGGTGATATGTGTTTAGGGGATGTTTCACCAGGCATCCCCTAACTAGGTGAGGGGCGGGGAGGCACTTACCTAGGACACAAAATTTAATGGGATGACAAAAACCTCAGCTATCAACATTAATAATATTTTAATGAAATATTTTTAAAGATCAAACTTAATGCAAAAGCCCATGATGAACAAAAGATCAAAATTTTAAATAAAGATGGACTCATTAATAATGCCCTGAAAGCCATATTAGAACCTGAGGCAGAAGGAAAATCAGCAATAGTGTTTCAGACATTATCTCCCCCCCTCGCCCTTTATAATATATATTACAATAATAAAGGCTCTGATAAGTCCTGCAGTGAAGAAACCTGCTGTGCTTTGTGGACTGGTGCCTTCCTCAAAATCAGTTGACCGTGGGGAAAGAAAGCACACGTAACGCTGGGGAAGATGGTGAGGCCTGCCTCCAAATCCCATTTCTATACTGACCCTAGAAGAGTCTGGACTCAACTTCTGAAAGATAAATGCAGAAAAGAAAGACAATAGTCTTTCCATGTCCACATCATGCCAGGATGCATGCAGAGGAGTATGGGTTGGGTTAAGGGAGCAGGGTCTCGGATTAGAATGTTTGGGTTCAACTCTTGGTTCAGCCACTTGCAGCTGCTTGATAATGAGCCTATGATTTCACCGCTTTTTCCCTCAGTTTTGTCCTCTGCTGAAACCCTCAGGGGGCTCAGCCCAGTGATGGGCTGGGATGGACTCTGTTAACCGCTGTTCCCACAGAAGGGTTGCATTCGTTTTCATTTGTATTGTTCTTTAGGGGTCTTGGACCCCATTTCTCTCAAAGGCTGTGTTCCCCATTGTAGTTCTTTAAGAATTGCGAATTAGCCAGCAGGTTCCTGTCACCCCTGGTCACCAGGGAAGAGTAGCAGAGGTGAGACATTTGTTCCATGGCGGTTGCACTGAGGTTTGCATCGATTTCTGGACTGGGAGATGGCATTCTGTTGTGAAGGTAGTGGCCTCTTGGTGCTGGCTGTGCTGAAGGGTGAGCTGGCACTCTGCCCCCCTCTCCCCCCAGACCAGAGGGGCAGGGTCCCGGCATCCCAGAACATTCCAGCTCATCACTTTCCACCCGAGCAAGGGCCAGAAGATACTTCCTGGAGGGGAGGGCGTCTCAGGGCCGACATCCCCGGCTTCCTCCCCAGGCCCAGGGATGATGGGGGGCCCCCTTCCACCGAGTCTCATGCGTCCCAGCACTGAGGTCCAAGGGCTTGGCGAGGGCTCAGATTCTGAGTCCAGGATTCTGAGCCTTCCCAGGCACGGGCCAAACAAGTCAGTTCAGTGGACCCGCCTTCCCCGTGCCCAGGAGGAACATTTCCTGATTGGCCAGCATTGGGTGGAAGCAGCAGAGTAGTTTATGGAGAGTTGAGCCTTCCAGCGAGCAGTGGGAGGTGGGTGAGCCGACTCATGGTAGCATCATTCTTCAAGGTTGATTTGGTTTGTGCAAAAGTGACCCCAGGTTCTAATGTGTCATTTCAGGTCAAAGATATCCCTGCCTGCCTCCACCAGAAGGAGGCTATTTAGTAAAGTGGCTAAGAGGCTGGAGTCTGGAAGCTGACCACTTGAGTTCAGCAGTCCCAGTTCTGTCACAGCTGTGTGACCTCAGGCACATTGCTTCACCTCTCTGGTATTATGAGAAACTCCCTTGAGAAGCATTTCCTGATTCCCCTGCTAGAGATAATGAGTGCCACTTCTAGGGGTTATAAATTATAGTTCTTACCAAATCAAACCAAACCACAATGCTATTTTCCTTTAGGTTGACAGTCACCCTGGAATGTAGACTTCCAGAATCTTCTCTACATTTCATGTCTATATCTATCATCTATCTAGTCTTTCTAAGCCATCCATCCATCCATCCTTCCTCCCATCTCCATCCGTGTTTATCTACCATGTAAAAATGAGTTATTATATAGACTCTCAGGCCTGTAATTAGCTTTTTTCATTTAACAATATATTTAAACCGCTTTTTTTTTGTTAATCATTACCCATACACATCATTCTTTTAATCTCTGCAAAAGAGCTTATCAAATGGCTATACACCCTTATTGGATATTTACATTTTTTCCTTTTTTTTCTCTCTTCTATAAACACCACTGAGAAAAATCTTTCAGGCCCTCTCAATTATTTTCTGGGGTAAATGACTAGAAATGGAATTGCTGGGAGAAAGGCTGGGCCCTTTTGGGATACATGCCGTCAAACTGCCTTCCAGAAAGTTCTCCAGTTGTCACGTCACCGGCAGTGTGGGAGTGCCCAGTTCCCGCATCTGCTCCAGTGTGGAAGCCCTCACTGCTTCTTCTTCTTGGCCAATTTCCCTGTTTTAGAGGTTAAGTGTTGGTGTGCCATCCAGCTCGCTCTCCCAGGTCACTTCTTCAGGTGGGTGTGTTTCCAAGGGCCAGGGGCGGCCTTGGGGACCTGAGGTCCCAGGCCCCGAGGTCAGAGTCCACCGCGGTGGGCCAGTCCTGGACAGGTCACCAGCCTTTTTTTTTCCCCTCACTATCACCATGGGTGAAAACAAGAACTGGTTCTTATCCTGCCTTGCTGTGAGACCTTGAGCGAATGTCTTTCCCTCTCTGAGGTTCAGTTGCTCCAAGTGCAACATGAAAGGAGAGGAATATATCTCTATGGGCTTGTCCAGTCATAAAATTCCATTTCTGTGATGGGCCTGACTTTCCATGTGGCTCCATGTCCTAAGAACCTCCAGGAGGCAGGCACCCAATGAAGAGCGGAATTTTCTAGCTCCTCTATGAAGGGGTGCCTAGTTTTTCATTTTCCCTCGAAGGCAGTGGTTTCTGAAAGGAAATCGGCATCACTATCACCTGCGTACTGATTAGAAATGCACATTCTCAGGCCCCACCCAAGATCAGAAACTCTCAGGCTGGGCCGGGCAGACTGTGTTGTCATGAGCCCATCCGGTGATTCCAAGTTCAAGGATGAGAATCACTGCTTTAAGCTGCCTGGAGTGTGTTTCCAAGATGGTCATTGTCAATTATTAGTTATACTCAATGCACTGACCATGCACCAGGGATCATGCCGAAGGTATTCCGGTCTCAATGAACCCCCACAAAAACCTATGAAGCAGACAAGATGGATGAGCCTTGAGGACCTAATGCTGAGTGAAATAAGCCAGACACAAAAGGATAGATACTGTATGATTCCACTATTATGACCATAGTAAAGGTAAAATCGAGGCTTATAAAACAGAATATAGGGGACCTAGAGAAACATAGAAGCTAGAGACGGATGAATGGTTAGCTGATGAGGCTGAACTCAAACGTAAGGGGATAGAAGTGAAGGCGATTCTCTAGTGGGTCTGTAAATAATATTATCATATTGAAGGTGAATGTGATTGAAAGGGGCTGTATAGACCTACATGTCCTACGGATTCACACTAGAAATATAAGCAAGTTCCTGCAAGATCTACTTCAAAGGTATGATTCCTGTACAAAGAGTGTTTAAGTCCAGGGTACAAGGGGAAAACTACTATTGCATGCTACGGGCTAGGTTTAACAGGAAAACATCAGCAGTACCACAGCAATGGTAAATAATGGGGGAGGGACAAGAGTTAAGAGGAGGTTTAGATTTCCCATTTGGTGATGGTGTGTTTATTGGTTATCTTTCTTTTGGGAACAATGAAATTATGTAAAATTGAGAGTGTTGATGGACTGTGGATTTTGGACATTATACGTGATGCCTAATGATTGCAGGTGGCTGAAGGATGCACTGACTGAGAAGTAGATTGGTGAACGATGGTGTATACATATGATCAGATATTGTGCTGCTGCAAAAAGGAATGAAGTCGTGAGGCATGCAACGATGTGAATGAATATGTGGGACATTTGCTGAGGCTAAATAAGCCAGAAACGAACAATTATGGTATGGTCTCCTTTAGAAAATGCTTATAAGAAAACAGGGGCCTAGATTGTAATCTCTTATAGCACATTTAGTCTGGAGTGGTAATTATTATTCCTGGATTTTGAGAAGTTGTTTTAGATATGTTTAACCTGGTATTTGGAGATAAGAAAGAAGCTGATCAGGTTAGGATTAAGGTAATTCAGAACACAGGGGTAAGGAAGACATCGTCTATATTTTAGAACTTCACCTACTCTTTGAGACCAAAGGAAGAAAGGTTTATTTTGTCTGGAACCTAAATTTTCTGTAGCACATAATGTAACTCAGCCTGTGTGGATGGCTCATTTGAACAATTGGAACACAGGGAACTCAGAATAAGAATGAGGGCCTTTAATCCTGTATAGCTTAATGTAATGCCTAGGAACATCCTTGACTATATTAAGCAGATAATCAAAAAGTATTGGCAAAGTCCCTTGAGAGATGGGAGAACAAATATGGAACTATTAAACTTTACCATCGGGGAATCCCCTGATACTGTGTCAAACATTAGGGACACCCAAATCAATAGGCCAAGCACTTGATCTTGAGGCTTGCTCTTGTGAAGCTTATGTATGTAGTGGAGATGCTTAGACTACCTATAGTTATGCGTAAGAGTTATTTCTGGAGGACCTCTTTTGTTGCTCAGATGTGGCCTTACTCTCTCTAATCCCAAGTAAAATCATTCTTCAAGTGAAATCATTACCCTCCCCCCTTCATGGAACATGACATCCAGGGTCGAAAGTCTCCCTGGCGATGTGGGAGATGACTCCCAGGTATGAGTCCAGTCCTGGCACTGTGGGATCAACAATTCCATCCTGACCAAAAGGGGGAAATGAAGTGTATCTAATAAAGTATCAGTGGCTGTTAGAGTTCAAATAGAGTCGAGACGCTACTCTGGAGGTCACTCTTATGCAAGCTTCAGTTAGACATTGCTATTAACTAGCCAAACCCCAACAAGGACCATTCCAGCCAATCCTAAAGAACATCTAGGGCAGTATATAAGATTCTACAAAGGTTCCATGCACTAGGATAACTTTCCAGAAACCTACAGCCTCCAGATGGGTCACTGGACCCGATAAGTCCTGCAACGTAGAGGGCCCAGTCTCTCCAGAACATCAGCTAGTTCCATCTCCCTACCCCATACTAGTGACAGCCCCTTCCAACATGAAAAAGTTAGAATGGCCATAGCCCAACACCCCTAAA
This sequence comes from Myrmecophaga tridactyla, assembly GCA_004026745.1. NCBI lineage: Eukaryota > Metazoa > Chordata > Mammalia > Pilosa > Myrmecophagidae > Myrmecophaga > Myrmecophaga tridactyla. The sequence goes on from PVIY010001917.1 coordinate 105,982, forward strand.
GAAAGATCAAAGGTGACGATGGAGTTATACAGAGAAGGTAGGGTTTAACAAACGAATATGATTGCAATTATTAAATTGATATTTCTTTTAGTCTCTAGTATCTTAGAGTAGCTAGAAGTAAAAACCTAAAATTGCAGATTGTAACCCATGTCAAACTTTGAAATCTGTTCTATAACTAATTGCTGTTCTGTGCTTTGAAATTCATTGCTCCTTTCGTATACATGTCATTTTTCACACAAAAAAACATCGATTGTGATGATAAAAAAATATTTATTCCTTCTAGCCTCCAATGTTCTGGAGCAACTAGAAGGAAAAATCTGAGAGGATGGTATGGTAGCCCATGACAAACTCTGGGACCTGTCCTGTAACTACTTGTTGAAGAGTGCTTTGGAAACTATTGCTTTTTTCTTTCTTTGCTTTGTGTATATATTATATTATACAATTTTTAAAAATTAAGGAAAAAAAAACTTTGAAGCAGGTACTGTGATTCCATCTCCCGTTTACAGATGAGAAAACGATGCACAAAACCTTAACTTCCCAAATATCACACAGCAATTAAGTGACGAGCTGGGACAAGAACACAGCTCTGTCTGTTCTAAGGTATGCCATATAGCTGCCTCTCTCAGGGAGACTCATGGCCAGCTCCAAAGAACCAGGGAAAGGGAAAGAGTTGAGCTCAGCAAGGTCATGAGACTAATCTCTGAAACCCACTTTTTGTGTAAGCATCAGAATCACCCGACACTTTAAAAAATTCCTGATGCTCATGCCTCACCCCTTGACCAATTTACTCGCCACCTCTGGGCGGTGAAGCCTCAACGTCCTACTGTGCAGGTATTCCATGGTGCAGCAAAGGTTGAAAGCCACTGGTTTAAATGGTCAGACTGGCTTCCATCGCCCCCTTTATTTCTGCTCAGTGCTGCAGCCACCACCTGCTTGGAGCGGGTTTCGTCTGGCATCCATAGAACAAACCTACAGAAAAAGGTAGAGGTGTCTAGATAAATCCCCCAGTATTACATATCTGGGGAAACAGAGGCTCAGAGGGGCAAGTGAGCTTTGCAAGGCAGCACAGCAAATCATGGTGGGGGTGGGGGAGGGGTGGGGCGGCTCCCAAGCTATTGTGCCTCCCCCAGGCTAAGCAGTCTGGAGGCCTTAAACCCTTTCGCTTTGAGAGGAGCTCTCAGGTCCTTTTGTGGTTTCGATCCCGCTTTTGCAACAGCACTTTGCATTTTCTCCTAAATTCCTTCCAGCTGTCAGGTAGGAGCGCCTCCTCATAAGGATTTCCCCAGCGTGGGAGAGGAACATTTAGCAGAGGCAACAGAACATGCCAGGCTCCCCTCCCCGACAGTTTCCAAGCATATGGAATATATTGCGGTTGGAGGGAAATATATTTTAAGAATTTCTCCTGCATCTTTTCACATACATTCCACCGCGGATTATCACAGGTGTCGTGAAAAGTGGGCTTTCGCTCTTTCCCGGTGAGGAGGGGCGGGCGCTGGCGGCAGTCTCAGGTCTCTGGGTGTGGGAGCCAACGCCGAGCCTCGGCCCCGAGGCAGCAGGAGGCCGTCCTGGACCTAGCCTCTCTGAGGTCCCAAGGTTTGGTTGCTGCTCTGTTTTCCCTGCTGGGTGGGTCCAGGGCAGGCTTTTAGTGAGGATGGTAAATAATTACTGAGTGCCACACACCAGTACCCCCTACTATCCCCTCGCTGTGAATTTTTCCTCCTACCACGCGTTCATTTGGACTTTTCTTTGTTTGTGGCCTACTTTCTCCCGTGACGCCAGCAACTTTCCCTGCGTCGTTCTTCAGCGTTTAGAATATTGCCTTTCGTGTAGTTGGTGCTCCATAAATATTTGATGAATGAACGGGCTTAGCTTTTCACGTTTGTTTTATCAGTTAGCATAAAGCTCCCATTTTATAGGCGAGGGGAATGAAGCTTAGAGAGGTTAAGTAACTTTACTCAGGTCACACAGCTTGCATGTGGTGGAGCCGAGGTTTGAACATACAGGTCTACGTGATTCCATAGCTTATGCTCTTAACAGTCTACGGGAGAGACAAGGAAAGTGCTTCAGCAGGTTAAATCTTTGGGTGGAAATGTGAGGCCCCAGGGTATGCCAAACCCTAGGCTAGCCACAGGTGATAGAGTGGTGAATAAGACAGTTGCTGCCCACAAATTTACTGTCTGCTGATAGATAAGTGGGCCAATCAGCAATGCCAATGCAGTGCAGTAAGTGTCATGACGGAGAATTCTCAGGGGACCATGGGAGCATAGAGGACACATCTATGCTGGAATCAGGGAAGGCTTCCCAGAGGACGGGTCCTACCACATCATTATCTTCACTAGCATCATTGCCCTCAAAGTTGTAGTTTACTGAGATCTTTCTTTGTTTCACACACCATACCAAATTTCTAGAAATTTAATTCTCACAATAGCTCAGTAGGTAGTGTTGTGTTCACTTTATAGATGAATAAACTGAGGCCCAGTGAGGTTATATAACTTGCCCAAGTCCCAGAGTAAGAGGCAGAACTGGGATTGGGTCTGTGGTCTTTGTGGAGAGCGAGTCCGTGTCTTCCATTTCAATGGAGACCCAAAGAATGTGTGGTGTGAAAGGGCATCCAGAGAAGGGGGAGGGGATGTATTCCGGGCAGGGGGAACAGTACAGCCAAAGGCTGGGAGGTAAGAGGTGTGTCTATTAGGGAGCGTAGCATAAAGGGTTCTAGAAGCCCCACCCTAAGGCCCTGGCTACCACCTCTGGTGTCCTCGCCTTGGACACAGCAGGATCTCAGACACGTGCCTGGGTTCCCACTGGGGCTAATCGGCAGAGATCATGGGGTTGGCTCATGTGGTACAAAGTGTGGTTGGGAAGACGACAGGGGCTGTGGGCAGGGCTTCTGCCCATGGCCAGGGTAGGCAGAGGTGGGCGATGTAACGCAGCATTCAGCTGAAAGGCTTCCCTAGACCCCTTCCCCCAGGTTGGTCCCAGGATTTGGACCATAATCCCAGCCATGGTTCCCAGGCCCTGTGGTTCTCCCTAGTTGGAAGCCCCTCCAATGGATACATCGTACGATTGGAATGGTCAAGGGGCCAGACAGTTGGATGGAGTTGTGTAGCCTTCTTTTCTTCACTGAAGAAGTAGGATTCTCCTGTCCCTTTCCTCTCTTCCCATGCTACGTCAAAGTCCTTCACTGAAACAAGCTCTTTATAATGGCTTTTGTTTTCATTTTTTTCTGGGGGAAATTCACTATTCATTTTGTCTGTATCTTCAAATGTATTTAGATTCTGAGCTCATGTCTCATTCTGGAAGTGTCCCCATCCACAGCTGGTCTTAGTGAACCAGGAAACATGTGATCTCTTTACCAGGCCTGATGGACCTGTTGATGTGATCATGTGATTCCTTGGCCACAGCTGATCGATCATGTGACGCCTCAATCATAGCAGAGGAGAACAGTGGACTTGATTGGGCCACAGCTGGTTGGGGCATAGGCTCCATCAGCCACAGCTGATAACTTAAAGAAGCCAGTCCATTTTCTAATAACTTAAGGATAGACACTTGTGACTTGTGCAGACTGGCACACAAAAAATGAGCCAGTTCTTCTGCTACAGCCTTGTAGGTTAAATAAATATGTTTAATGTACCGTTTAAATTCCTCTGTTGAGATATTATGATATTTTGTAGATGACTTGGTGGTTACTGTCAGGATTACAACATGCATCTTAATTTGTCACAATCTGCTTGAGGTTAATGCTAACTTAATTCTGGCAAAATATAAATAGTGCTTTAGTGTGGCTCCATTTCCTCCCTCTGCTTTTGTACTTGATTCTTTGATATCTGCTTGTTATATAATACTATATATATCATAAAGTAGTTAGTATATATATATTGAGTGTGTCTACGAACCAGGATCTATACTAAGCACTTCTCATGGATGACATCATTTAATCTTAAAAACAGAAAGGCCAAGCAGCATGAGGCAGGTACTATAACTATCTTTTTTGGGGGGATAGAAGGGATAGAAAAACTCAAGTCTGGATGTGTGGGAATAATTTGCTCAAGGACGTACCAGTAGCAAATGATAGAACTGGAATTCTAATCCATGCAGCATGGCTCCTATCAACCTCACTGGTCAACAAACCCAACCTCAGGCCGGAATTCAAGGTGATGAGTCAAGTGGCACATGGTGGGTAAGAGGTGAGAAATTCGAAGTTGAGTTCTAGAGCCTGAAGCCCAGAGCCATAACGTTCAGCCTCTTCCTTTCTGCAGCGTGCTCAGTTCAAGTGTGGACCAGCATTCTGAGTGCTGGGGAGAGCAAGGTCACAGACACATCTTGCATCCTAACCACTTCTCACTTAGCACCCTCCACTCTGAACCCCTCCCCATCCATTCAAGTGGAAGTCATTGGATGGTCCCAGTAAGGGGGCATTAACAATGCAGCCAAGTGCATCTTGCATATTTTCCATCTTCTCAGTGAGCTTGAACTAATGGGTCAGTCCTGAGTGGCTTGGAGGAAATCAATACTTTCTCCCTGGTCCCTGAACTCTGCAGTGAGCCTGACTCAACTGCCTTCTATTTAACCCTTTTCTGAGGCCCAGGCAAGATAACAGATGACTCACTAAAAAGTCTTTGTTTTATAGGGGGGTGGGGGAGGAAGCTGGGAACCCTCTTTGTGTTTACTCTCTCCAGAGCTCCAGCGGAGACTGCTTTCCCCTCTGTCCCACCATTTTCCAGACATATCTGCTTTGAATCATTGCCTTAGCCCAGATAATCCCAGCACATCCAAGGAGTGGGGATTCCCCTTTAACAAAAGGCAGAACTTGACTTCTGGGCTGATTCAAATCTTGGAGCAATTCCATCCCTCCTTACCCACTTGAATCTAGTGGAAGTCAATAAATAGAATGGTGAGGAAGGTGTTGATGGCTCTGATTGCTCCCCCCCACCGCAAGGACTTCTTGCACACCCCATCATGTCCCCCCTTGAGACAGATCTGTGTCATTTAATCTGCTTTCTGAATTTGAAAGCACTTTTTTCTTTGGCTCTCAAGCCATTTTTTTCAATTACGATCAAACAATCCTACTAAATCTCTCTTAAAAGCTAGTACGTGACTGAGCCAGGACCCGAACACAAGGTGTCTGACTCCAGAGCCCAAGTCTGGTCTTATTGGTATGGATCACAGCCCATCAAGGGGCTCCAGGACCTGCCCCCTGGCGACATTGGCACCTCCTCCTGGTCCACCCTCAAAATGGGGAGACTGATGCATTTTACAGAGGGACAAAGTGAGGGGCAGGATGGAAGGGAAACTGAGCCAAAGGATCCCAAGATGGAATAAACAGATTCCAAGATGGAATACACGGGGGTGGAAGCTGCTGTTCTGTGCTCACCACCTCCCACACACAGACACCTTGAGAGCACCCCTTCCTCCTTCTCTGCACAGGCATTCTTAGTTTGAAATCTGATTTAATCAGGCTATGGGTTTAACTGCTGGTAAAAACAAACAAACAAACAAACAAAAAACAGAATCAAATTGATTCTAATTTAAGACCATTTATTTCCCTCTATTGTATCAGTCCAAGTATAAGCCATCCAGGGATGAACTGGCAGCTCTACTGGGTAAGTGTCCCACCTTGTTCTGTCTGCTCACAGCCCATTGGCCTGAACTTAGTCGCGTGACCAAAACTAACTACAAGGGCAGCTGGGATATGTAGTCTTTAGCCAGATGCCATTTACCTGGCTTAAATGTGGGGGATCTCTTACTGAAAAAAAGAAGGGGAGAATGGATTACAGGAAACAAATGGCAGTTTCTGTCACCACATTTCAACAAATAGTCAAATAATTCTTAGTGATTGTGTGAGTGTCCTGTACGTTCGCTAACACAGATAATCATAGGTGATATTTTGGTGTGATTCGAGTATTTTGTATCAGTTAAGTTCCAGTAGGAAAGACGTGACACATTCAAACAATTAATTGAGGAGAGTTAATAAACGAAATGCTTAAAAGATGTGGGCAGGGTGAAATACCTCAGGGCTAGCAATGTGGCAAAGCCATCCATGCTCACTCAGCAAAGCAGAACCTCTGTGAGTATTATAGGCTAAGGAATTTATTATAGGAATTAGAACCTCACACTTTTGGGGGACTTGCTGGAGGAAGAAGAGGTCTAAAAGGGAGTTGAAAGATGAAAGGAAGGTCACAGCCCAGTTGGTCCTGGGTGAATGAGTAGGAGTGTGCTGGTTTAAAGTGTTATGTACCCCAGAAAATACATGTTTTAATCCTGATTCAATGTTGTGGGGGCAGCTGTTTCTTTCAATCCTGATTCAGTATTGTAGGGTGGAAACTTTTGATTCAATTATCTCTGTGGAGATGTGGCAGACCCAATTGTGGGTGTGATTTTTAATTAGATGAGACGTGACTCCACCCATTCAAGGTGGGTCCTGATTAGTTTACTGGAATCCTTTAAAAGAGGAAACATTTTGGAGAGAGCTCAGAGCTGACACAGGTGCAGATGCTTGGGGAACAGTTGCTGCAGAGCCCAGTAGAAGTCTCCATGTGCCTTCCCATGAGATGCTAGGCAAGCTGGAACCCAGAGTTGTGTCCCAGAGGAGCTAAGTGAAGGCCCACAGAGACTTCTGTGTCAGAAACTACTGGTGTCAGAAGCTGGAAGCAATGGAACTGGGAACAAAGACCAGCAGATACCTGCTGTTCTAGTTTGCTAGCTGCTGGAATGCAATATACCAGAAACGGAATGGCTTTTAAAAAGGGGAATTTAATGAGTTGCTAGTTTACAGTTCTAAGGCCAAGAAAATGTCCCAATTAAAACAAGTCTATAGAAATGTCCAATCAAAGGCATCCAGGGAAAGATACCCTGGTTCAAGAAGGCTGATGAAGTTCAGGGTTTCTCTCTCAAGTGAGAAGGCACATGGTGAACACAGTCAGGGCTTCTCTCTCAGCTGGAAGGGCACATGGCAAATACGGTGTCATCTGCTGGCTTCCGGTTTCATGAAGCTCCCCAGGAGGCGTTTTCCTTCTTCATCTCCAAAGGTCACTGGCTGGTGGACACTCTGCTTCATGGTGCTGCAGCATTCTCTGCTCTCTCTGAATCTCTCATTCTCCAAAATATTTTCTCTTTTATAGGACTCCAATAAACCAATCAAGACCCACCCAAATGGGTGGAGACATGTCATCCCTTAATCCAGTTTAACAAGCACTCTTGACTAAATCACATCATCCAGGGAGATGATCTGATTACAGGTTCAAACATACAGTATTGAATAGAGATTATTCTACTTTCATGAATGATATTTTGATTAAAACATGGCTTTTCTAGGGGGCATACTTCCTTTCAAACCAGCACACCTGCCATGTGCTTTTCCAGCTGAGGTGTTCCAAACAACATCACCCTTTCCTGAGTGAAGGTAACCTCTTAACTTGAACATTTTCACAGTCTTAGAACTGTAAACTTGTAACTTATTAAATTCCCTTTTTAAAAGTCACTCTATTCTATGTTTCTTGAAGATGAATGTAAATGATATAGCTTTTGCAATGTGACTGTGTGATTGTGAAAACCTTGTGTCTGATGCTCCTTTTATCTACGATATTGGCAAATGAGTAAAAAATATGGATTAAAAATAAATAAATAATAGGGGGAACAAATGTTAAAAAGAGTAGATTGAAATACTAGTGAACTATGAAAGGGAGTGTTAAGGAGTATAGAAAAAAATAGGGGGAACAAAGGTTAAAGTCTATTGAGTAGACTGAAATACTAGTGGTTAATGAGAGGGAGGGGTAAGGGGTATGGTAAATTTGAGTTTTTTCTTTTTCTTTCTTTTTCTGGAGTGATGCAAGTGTTCTAAAAAATGATCATGGTGATGAATATATTACTATGTGATGATATTGTGAGCCATTGATTGTACACTGTACACAGAATGTTTGTATGTTAATAATGTTCATGTTTGTATGTTGTTTGGGTTTGATAATAGAAAATAAATTTTTAAAAAATCACTCTATTTCTGGTGTATTGCTTTCTGGGAGAATTAACAGATGAATATACTGAGCCAGCAAGGAAATCTGGAAGCTAAGCAATTCCAGTTGTTGGAACAGGACTGCAAAGGGAGGTTACTAGACGTTGATGGAAAGTGGTTAGTTCCTCACAACTACCAACCACTCTGGGTTTGCAGCAAATCATCTGGTGGTGGACCTAAGTCTGTTGGTTAGCAGATCAATTGGGAAGGAAAGCTAGACCTGAGCAGAAAAGAGGGCATAGAGCATATAAACTGGAACCCAGTTTAGGTGTGGTCAGCTGGAAAGTTATTCTGCTGGTCTCATATGGCATTACTCATGTGGATGCAGTCATCTGGCAACTCAACTGGGGCTAGCTGGTCTAAAATGAACTCACCCAGATATCTGACCATTGGCTGTTTGCTGGTTACCTTGGTTCTTCACAAGACCTCCCACCCTCCAGTGGGTTCTTACTATCTGTAACCAGCAATGACACATTCAAACTTTACTGGCTGCTGCTTCTCTTCCACCACCTGTATCTCATACATCTTCACTTTTGGCCAACTGTAACCCAGAACCAAAAAGGCAAGGGGATCCTGGGAACTGTAGTTTCCAGCACAATCAAGTTGACAGTCAAACAAGTTACACAAGTGGGGAGCCATTTCCAGCCCAATTCTAAAAGAGTTAACTAGGAACTGAAGAGAGTAGCTATGCAAAGAGGGATATACCTTCCAGAGCTACAGGTAGAGGGACCCAACCAACCTACGGCAACTCAGAAGTGCGAGAGCTAGAAGAATAAATACCCTGATTTCATTCTTCTTCTCTACTCTAGACATTTGCTGATTTCATTGGAAGAACTCAACAGGAAGCCAGAAGACAAGCTGTCCATAGAGTCAGCCTCCTGGGACACAAAGAGTAGTGGAGAATGGTGGAGAAGGTTGGAACACAGAGGAGATCTTTAGGGGCAAATGGAAGATGTCCAGGGCACTATGTATATATGAGTCTGAATGGTAAGCAAGGCTTTGTAGCAGTCTACAATGCTGTTATAACCAACTGGGATGGAAAAAATCCTGGACTCACTGAGACAAAAGAGAAGTCAAGTCTTTTGGTTTGTTAAATGGTGCCAGAGTGTAATATACCAGAAATTGAATGGCTTTTAAAAAGGGAATTTATTAAGTTACAAGTTTACAGTTCTAAGGCCATAAAAATGTCCAAACTAGGGCATCTAGAGAAAGATACCTTGAATCAAGGAAGGCCAGTATCTGTCATGTGGGAAGGCACATGGCTGGCATCTGCTGGTCCTTGTTCCTGGTTCTATTGCTTCCAGCTTCTGGTGCCAGTGATTTCCTTTCTAAGCACCTGTTGGCCTTCACTTAGCTCCTCTGGGGCACAACTCTGGGTTCTGGCTTGTTTAGCATCTCAAGGGAAGGCACATGGTGGCATCTCCTGGGCTCTGCATCTCCAAATGTCCACGTCTAGGTATCTGCTCTCTCTGTCGGCACTTCAAGCATCTCCAAATGTGGTATCTCTGTTGGCTCTGAAGCAACTGTTTTTTCTCCAAAATGTCTCCCCTTTTAAAGGAATCTAGTAAATGAATTAAGAGCCACCTTGAATGGGCAGAGTCATTTCTCTCCATCTAATAAAACCACATCCACAATTGGGTGTGTTATATCTCTATGGAAACAATCCAATAGAAAGGTCCCACCCACAACTGGGTGTGTCCCATCACCATGGAAACAATCCAGTCAAAGTTTCCACTCCACAATATTGAATCAGGATTAAAAGAAACATGACTGCCCCAAGATTGAATCAGGAAAAAGGACATGGCTTTTCTAGGCTTTAAACTGGCACATCAGGTCTATCAAACACTTGCCAACCCTCATCCCTATCACATAGTTGCCACCCGTTTCCCAATTGAAGTTACTGATTGTTTTGCTGCAGGGTTACCATAGCATTAGTGCTTAATAACAAAGGCTTTGTACAGACACATTCAGTCAGGGGACAAGTGAATAAAGAATGGGAGGAAAAGCATTCTACAAAGAGGGAACAGTGTGTACAAAGTCCCTGAGGTGAGAAAAACCTGGAGTATTTGGGGAACTGAAAGAAGGCAAAAAGTTGAGGCACAGTGGGTGAAGGGGAAAGTGATCACAGGCTATTGGTGAGTAAGCAGAAACTAAATCATGCCAGTCTCTGTAGACTGAGATGGGGAGTTTAGAGTGAGCTACATGTCCCATTGTAAGGGATGTTGAAGTAAATTGTCTTAGAATCAAATGATGGAACACAGGGCAGTCACTTAAAATCATGTGACAAAAAAAATATTTAATGATATGGAAAAAATGTTTACAATATACTAAAATGTGAAAAAAGCAGCTGTAAGACATTAGACGCAATTTGATCTCACTGTGCATATTTTAAAAAAAAGTATTATATGGCCATAGAAAAAAATCTTGGAAGGCCATACATCAAATTTTAACAGTGGCCATTATAGAATGGAATGATTGTATGCCAATTACGTTTTATTTTTTCCTTTGCACTTTTTTTGTGGCTTCCAAGTTTTCTGTTTGGAACATACACTTTTGTAACTAACATATCAATTTTTGTGTGTCTATCCATCCATCCATCTTTATGTATACGTATATATGTGTGTATATATAATTTATACAAAAATGTGGGCATCTGGTTTAAGTGCAGTGATGATCATTTTTTCTTTGTTTCTCTTCATGCCTAATTTCATTTGGGAGTGAGTATTAGCGCGATTGCTTTGAAACTGAAGGCAGGTTTCCAGTGTTTCCACCACCATTTGTGAGTACTGTGCTCTCTGGCTAGGCACTTAAGCTCTCTGTGACATGCCATGCTCATTGATCAGTCGGGGGTGCTACCACCTTCCCTGATCTTCTCTGTGAGCGCTGAAGGAAAAGGAATGCTAAGAAAGGGTGGAGCTGCTTTCCCAGAGGATAAAACACTACAAGGGGAAATGACCATTCCTCCCTCATCTTCCCCTAGCTAAGCTTCCGACATAGATCCGTTTTGATTGAGGTCTGGTTTTTCCTGGGATTTCTGAAACACACCCTGCTTTCCTCCTTACGAACCCCTCTTTGAAGCGAGCATATTGGTTTTCGGTTTGCTACGTTTACAGCAATAATTTATCTTCTCTGTTCATGAAATTCAGGAAATGGAATTTGCGGATGCTTCCTAATCCGAGGGGGAGAACTTGTTTCTCGCTTCCACCTTTCAAGCCCCCTTGGAAAAGACAGCATCTAAATTCAGACTGGAACTTGAAAGCTTTGTGCCCCCAGGGGGTTCTTTGCTGACTCTGGAAGTGGTTTTGTTGGAACAAAATTCGAAGTTTCTTTAGTGAGGTGGTTTTTGCCCCCTTTCCACGGGGCCTCCCGGAAGCCAAAGCAGCATTACCTTCTTTGCCTAACCCCGACTTCATTATAAGGTTTGCGATGCTCAGATTTAATCTCCTTGGGAAAATGGCTGCCGCGGAACCGGGTGGGGCGCACGGCGGTCGCAGAGGATTCTGGGAACCCAGACCGCCTACGTCAGCCATCCCCCCCCCACCACGCTTCCCGGAGATTTCCCAGAATGCCTAGTTTCAGACCCCTCTGTGTGTGTGCACAGGGATGTATATTTGTAAAATTTGCAAAAGGAAGATAATTTAACCATATCTGGTTAAGGCCCTTTTCTCTTTATACTCCGATTGCCTCCTCATTACATGTTTTCTCCTGTCATTTGTGGCCTTAGGTGTCTTGGGACCCTTTTGAGGGCGGCAGAGTTGTTTAGGTTTGGTTTAGAGGTCTGTTTGTCTGCAGTTTGCAATTATTCTGGGTACAGTTCCCTTATGGCTAGGTTGTGGCAGGAACATGTCCTATGTTGGCTGGCCCCAGGAATGTGTGGGGAGTGGAGAAAAAAATTTGCTAGAGGAAAGATCGAATTCTTAAGAATGAATGATAGTAAAAAAAATTGTTATATGAAGAGGCAGTGCATGCAGCCCCCCAAAATGTAGGGAAAATGTTACACGGGGTGTCAAGCAGCTGATTAATAAAAATGCTATTTTATTTTTATAGAGTTTACATTTATGTTATTTGTCAGTATTTGAAAATTGCTGTGATCTCTTTTCTCATGCTAAATATTCACCTTTATACCTAATTTTGCATCCGTAATTTTCTTTTCTTTTTCTTTAATGGCTCCCTGAATAGTTAACTTCAGGCCCCACAAACCTTGAATCTGACTCTGGTTGCAGGGAGGGTGCAGTGAAAATAAGGGAGGGAGACACATTCTCAAGCATTGCATTGACTAGAGCTTTTGTTTTATAGCAAAATGCACTGGTATTTTAAAAACTGTCTAAACCAGTGGTTGGCAAAGTAGGGCTTTTGAGTCCAATCTAGCCTGTCGCCTATTTTTGTAAATAAAGTTTTATTGGAACACAGCCATGCCCATTTGTTTACATATTGTCTATGGCTGCTGTCAAACTACAGTGGTGGGGTGGGGTGCCAAAATTGTATGACAAAACCTAAAATAGTTTCTATCTGGTCTTTTATGAAGAAAGCTGACCCCTGTCCTATGCCATGGAGTCCTCAAGGAAGGCCAGTGACAGGCCATGACCCAGTCGGTTTGTTCAATATCTGGTCAGCAAAGGGGGAAGAGTGAAATGAGACTAAGTGTCAATGGCTGAGAGATTCCAAACAGAGTCGAGAGGTTATCCTGGAGGTTATTCTTATACATTAAGTAGATATCACCTTGTTGTTCAAGATGTAGCGGAGAGGCTGGAGGGAACTGCCTGAAAATGTAGCGCTGTGTTCCAGTAGCCATGTTTCTTGATGATGATTGAACAATGATATAGCTTTCACAATGTGACTCTGTGAATGTGAAAACCTTGTGTCTGATGCTCCTTTCAGCTACTATATCAACAAAAGAGTAGAACATATGGAATAAAAATAAATAATAGGGGGAACAAATGTTAAAATAAATTTAGCTTGAAATGCTAGTGGTAAATGAAAGCGTGGGGTAAGGGGTATGGTATT
>PVIY010001917.1:119090-138467 GCA_004026745.1 Myrmecophaga tridactyla
TTTTCTCTATTATCGTTTTATTTCTTTTTCTGTTGTCTTTTTATTTCTTTTTCTAAATCGATGCAAATGTTCTAAGAAATGATGAATATGCAACTATGTGATAATATTAAGAATTACTGATTGTATATGTAGAATGGAATGATATCTTAATGTTTTTTTGTTAATTTTTTTAATTAATAAAAAAAGTTAAAAAAAAAAATCTGGTCAGTTGCTACTTCCTGCTGGCTGAGTGAGTAGACCTTCCTAGAACACAGAGTAGAGGTAATCTGCTGAGGATGGCAGTGCCACATGATGCAAAGAGCCTACGTCTCCTGTTCCATGCATCCACCCCAGCAGCTCTGGGTCACTTATGCTCAGGCTAGCGCAGGAAAGACAAATAAATGTATGTCTTGGTTAAGCCACCTTTATTTTGGATTTTGCTATAGCCACTGAACCTCTACCCTAACTGATAAACTAACCCTACCACCGTCACTCCCATTGCTTTTTATGGTTTTAGTATCTGAGGTAGATGTAATGAGAGGCTGGTGGAATGATGCTATGGGCTGATAAGTCTTTGGAAGTTACCCAAAAAGCAAGTAAATAAACACCCCAGATTTCCCCCAAGCCATCAGTTTACATGGAGTAGCCATAGTCACATTCTCAAATCCAGGATATGAGAATCTACCTTTGGGACACACCATTTTGTCAGAATACAGCATTTGGTCCAGGGCTCATTTCTCTGGCCAGGTCCATGTTATAGGCAAAATAAACAGTGTTGATGGTTTCCATTGCAACTTCATGCTTTGCAGGAAGGAAATTGGAACTTGGACAAGGGACAGGCTCTCCCTGAAGGGAAAAGAGTGGGCCGTTTTGGACCCTTCTTGGAGTGGATTGGGTTGGCTCCTTCTCAGCCAGGATTAATAAATCATGGTTCAGAAAGAATAGGCTGGGGATTTGCCTTGCTAACTCTCTTGGCTGCTTCTATTTGGCTGTTCTAGGGGTCCCCTTCCCCGTGGACATTGGTGAAGTAGGGCGGTAAGTGGGGTTATGGGGGAAGGCTGTAGTAACATATGCTTTTGCATCTCAGGGGTTACTCTCCCTAGCATTCCACCAGCAAAAGGAGAACAGCTTTGGCGTAAGCATTACCCTCTTCCTCCCCAGTCCTCATTTATGGGAAAGGAACAGCTGGCTCTATAAAAATAATTGGAGCTACAATTTACATTGACTGAGTTTCAACTTCTAAATTCTGCACAGTGCTTAGTGCAGCAAGCCAAGAACAGGGTCACCCCTGTTTCTCTAGCAAGGTTTGGGGATGGAAATTCCCTTGAAAGAAGTAGTATGTGGATAGCTCATTAGCATCTTATTGTGAATTGAACTATGAAGTCAAGCCTTCCTAGGTAGGTGAACTCCCTCTTCTTGCTCAGGGATTTGGGGACCATCGTTGCTATTGCATTTGAAGACTGAGCTGATTTGGGCTCATGAAGGTACCTAGCCCCCTGCTTGGCCCTTAAAAGGGGTTCAGTCAAGTTTGTTGAATGAAAAATAGCCTAGTTGGGGTCCCAGAGGAAGAGATGGTGCCACAGAATTTGAGGGACATTTAATAAGAAGACTATTAATAAACATGTGAGTAGGATGTATGGAAACTATAAGTGTTAGGGGGATTCCTAAGACTAGTAATGGCAAAGGTGGGGGGTCCTAAGTATGAAGGGGTGAGGGGAGATAGCAGTTATTGTGAACCTTGGAGAGGAAACTCATGTGGTGAGAGCTACTTTGAGAAGAGCTGTGACCTTTGGCCGTGTCACACATCCAGCCCAAGGCAAAGGCTCCGGAATTAATAGCCCAGACTAATTCTATGTCTACCTTTCCACCTCCCATTGGGCTTCCCATTGGCAGAACCCAAAAGGAACCTGGAGAGCAGAGTACAGTCTATGCAGATCAGCTCCCAGGCACAGGAATTGATTGGAGAAGGGTGGGGCGTAGACCTAGAGGGACAAATGTAGAGCTCTGGTACAATTTGATTTTATTTGAACTTCTAGAAATAACTATCATTCAGCAGAACCACTCCTCCCACCATGTTGTGTTCAGGGATGGAAAACTAATCAAAGTAATAATAGGTAACTATTGTGCTACATGCTTTACACACTGGATCTCATTTAATTTTCACAGCTAGCTTATGAGATGAGTGCTCACCTTTGTCACATTTTACTGAAAAGGAAGCAAGGCAGAGACACGTGAAATAAGTTGTCTAAGGTCACACAGTTAGCAAGTGTTGTAGGTTAGCCTCTGGGTTGGGCTGGAGGCCCAAATACCTCAGTTTACTCCATGGAAGTTTCTGCGGCTAGGACGGACCTTTAACATTGACTCCTGTTGTGTCAAAATGGAAGGGCCCTTACACCCTTGCCTCCATCTGCTGATAGATATGGGCCGCTCGCAGAAGGGGCTGGCCTTGGATGAGGTGGCTCTCTGCAGCTGACGCGATGCCTGACGGGGCTGACAGCTGAGGGCTCTGTGCAGACAGCACTCCCAGCCACTGTGTACATCATAGCAAGGGACAGAGCCAACCCCACAGAGACAGTGCACCTGGACTACTTTCCTTAGAACAGGATGTAAAACAGTTACACCAAGCGTAACACGTCAACCTCAGGCAGACCCCGGCTCTTCATGCAAAACCCATACCTCAACTCAGCAACCACTGATAAGTTATTCCCTTTTCTGGGTGGTGTGTGGGACTCTGGGGTGAATTTCCTCCATTTTTCATCTGCTCCGCTTTCTTGAGATGCTACTGAATGTGTTGAGTCTTGGAGTATTCCAGAAAAACCTTCCCTGATCCATCTCTAGTTGTGGTGGTTTGAAGCTGTACATACCCCAGAAAAACATATTCTTAAATTTAATCCATTCCTGTGGGTGTGAACCCATTGTGAGTAGGACCTTTGGATGAGGTGACTTCAGTTAAGGGTGGGCCTCTCAATCCTATTGCTGGAGTCTTTTATAAGAGAATGAAATTCAGACACTGGGAGAGAAAGCCACAGAAGCAAGAGGTTAAAAAAATGAGACCAGGAAGAGAAGGGAGAGAGACAGCAGATACCACCATGTGCCTTGCCATGTGACAGAGGAGCCCAGGATCCAGCAGCCAGCCCCAGAACACCAGTCTTCGGGAAGAGAGCAGAGACTTGATGGTGCCTTGATTTGGAATTTTTCAAACTGTGAGCAAATAAATTCCCATTGTTTAACCAGACCCATTTCATGGTATTTGCTTGAGCATCCCAAGAAACTAAAACCCTAGTTATCTATCATCTCTCTCCATTTGTTAGATCTCTACAGCAGAGTCTCTTCTCGTAGGTACCTTCTAAAGTCAGAGGTATAAAATCATTATAGTCAAGAGGACTCATGAAAACTCCCTAGAAAGTGCCAGTTGGGTGACCAACATACTTTTTCCCACTCAGGCCTAATAGGTCAGGTTTCCCAACATTAGAATAAGTAGGAGTCATTGCACCCAATTTATGGATAAAGAACTCTACTTTTGATTATATATGTTGACAAGAATGTGCAGCTTTGGGAACATCCATCTACTATTGGGGCGAGTATAAACCGATACGGCCCACTTTGGGAAACAGTGGGGGCTCACCTAGGCAGGCCATTGAGGCACATGCCCTATGACCCCGTGATCCCATGCAGAGCTGTGTACCTGAGGACACTTCTGCAGGTGGGTTCCGTGACACCCAAACAGCAATTCTCATGGTAGCATTTTCATAATAGCAACCCAAAGAGCCATCTGGAATCAACCCAAAGAGCCATCATCGGCAGAATGGATAGATAAAGTGCGATCCATCCGCACACTGGAACAGCAGTCAACGATGAAAACTGAATGAGTTACAGCCACGTACTTCACAACAGAGGACTCTCAGAGACGGAACATCAAACCAAAACAAAAACTCACAGAGAAAGGCATGTGGTTCACTTCCATGTATACGAAGAGCAAAAAGGCAAAATGAAAGCAACACACTGATTAGAACATAGAAGTATGTGGTAAAACCATAAAAAAAAAATCAAGAGAATGATTGCCACAGGAGTTAGGGTGGAGGGTACTTCTCAGCAGTGGTGAAGGGGGACAGGGTACAATGCTGGAGGGGCCCGAGGGGACCTTAGTTTCTTTAGTGTTCATTTTATCATTGCTCTTTACATTGCTCATTCATATTTGGTGTACTCTTTAGAATGGATGGTCTATTTCAAAATAAGAGCAAAGCAAAAATCTGAAGCTCAGCGAGGTGAAGTTGTTTTCCTTGTCCCTTAATTGATATGCGGCAGACCCTTGATTGCAGAGGCTCAACATTGAACTGCCATGCCCCGCCCCTCCACCTCTGGAGTAGCAGAAATATAGGTGGGCAAAAAGTTGCTAAACAAAGGGGGCCTGGAAGCAGCTGATTTACTTTTCAACGAACAGTAATGGATAAAGGTACTGTCCAACATGCTTGGGGATTCAGAGATGACCAAGATGAGAAGGAATCTGCCCCCAACGAACTGGGCATTCTAGGCAGGAGAGGGACTGTTTTAGTTTCCCAGGGTGCACAAGTACATACCATTAAATGGGTCCACTTAAACAATGGGAATTTATTAGCTTATGGTTTTGAGGCTAAAAGAAAGTCCAAATTAAGGTGTCACCAAAGCAATGCTTTCTTCCCGAAGATTGTGGCACTCTGGGGCTGGCTGCTGGCAATCTTTGGTCCTTGGTTTGTCACATGGCAAGGCGCGTGGCGGTGTCTCCTGGTCTCTCCCTTCTCTTCTTGGTTCCGTTTATGTTCAGCTGGTGGCTGCTCTGTCCGCGGCTTTCTCTCTGTCTGTAGTTCATTCTCTAATGAAGGACTCCAGTAACAGGATTAATACCCGTCCTGATTGAGGTAACCCTAGCTGAAGTTACCTTATCAAAGGTCCTACTTCCAATGGATTCTACACCCGCAGGAATAGAGTTACATTAGGAACACGTTTTTCTGGGGTCTACACAGTTCCAAACCACCGCAGGGGCTAAACGAATTTGATAACTATGATGAGTGAAATTTGTAAAAAGAGATGACACATAACACTATCAATAGGTTGGCTAGCTTTTAAGCATCTGAGAATCTGACTTTGGAGTTTAAACGTCACAAAGTTCTTTTGTGAGTTCTGTGTTCCATTGATTCATCTCTTTTGGTGCAGGCCATGTACATGGCTGTTCTGGGTGCTATTTGTCTGTTTAAAAGCCTTCTGGGAATTCTTAAATGTCAACACAGAACTCACTTCAAGGCCAATTTGAATTCATTTGATAATAAAAAAAGTATTGCAATGTACACCCCAAAATGCCTTTCTAAATACACACCTAATGTTTTCTGATGACACTTCATCTCATCTCAAAATGGCACTTCTGCTTTTCCTTACACAGATTTCCTCCCTTGTACCCATGGCATTTTATTGCATATGGCCTTATCAGTCTTGGTAGAAGCAGATGATTTTTAAGGCAGGAATTCCACAGGAACCTGGCAACAGTCTCTACTCACCCCTGGATCAGCTCAAAGTGACCTACTGATATGCCTCCAGGACAAGCAAGTCAAGGGGCCACAGGACACTACTGGGGAATTCTTAGCCCGATTTAGTTGGGCCCCCAAGGCTGCTGGAAGGGTCTCAGGCCCCAAGGAGCCAACATCTCCCCATTTCCCTCTCTAAAAGGCAAAGAAAGGACAGCAAAAAGTCTCCCAGACATGGTGCTAATAACACATTGCTTCTAAGCTCTCATATGCTCCGAGATGGGTATTATCTTGAGTCTGAGAGGTGGTATGGCTTGTACAATATCACGTGGAGGCATGATCAGTCTGTGTATCCAGGTCTGCTGGCTTGTGGAACCAGAGCTCTTGGATGGGCAACTCCAGTAAATGGACAAGGGTCCAGGAAAGACTACAAGAGCCTCAGGTTCCTCAGATATGAGAAACCATGCACTTTCCCGCCCCCTCCCCCAGCTCTGAACCTGTCCCTGTGGGGCCTGAGAATTGGGTCAGACAGATCAAACATACAAAGTCTGAACTTTGTTTGACAGTCTTATCTAGCGTGCCTTCTCCTCCTCTGGACAGCTGGGCCCTATCAGATGGGTTAAGAAGGGGCCAATTAGTGCATGCCACACTGTAAGCCTTTCCCCACTGGCTCTTGAATCCATGGGAGAGCAAGAGACTTTGTGACAAAGTGGGGGGGGGGACTTAAACAGAAAGGGAAGGAAGGGGACTGTGCTACTGGCAGCCTGCCTTCTACATCCTTTCCACCATGAAAGCCAAATGGCTTGGCACTGGTCTTGGCTGTTTACCGTGGACCCTCTGCTGGGCTATAGTTGATGTTGCCTCTCCATCCTCAGCATTGATTCTGCAAATCAGAGTGAAGAAAACAAAATATTTACCCCCATTTACTCTAAGATAGTTCAGAGGTCTTCCACCCTAACCCTGTGGACCAAGTCTAAAGTATTTTTTTTTCTACAAACAGTCATAGAAACAAACTGTGGTGGCTACCCTGGCTGCCCAAGATACCCTCACACTGGAAGGATTCTGAGAATTTTGCTTTCTTTTGAAAAGGTCTCCTTGTGTTCAATTTCCATTATAGCATTTTCCAAGCGAAAGGGGCAAAATTTACATGTTTAAGGCCCGCTTGAGCCAGAGTATAGCAACCCTAAGGGTAAAATTTCAGAGCTGTCAGCAGGTGGGTAAAGATATTTTGCATATTCATGTTATATGTGCTTGGAGAAAAGCTTGATCCTATGGGGAATGGTATTCTCTCCCTCTCTCATCATACTTTTTGCTTAGGCAAGCACTAAGACATTGTTCTATATTCATTAGTGTTTTTAGTAATAGTATTTTTTCTGCCATTATTTCTTTGAATATTCCTTCTGCCACTTTTTCTCTTCTCCTTCCGGGACTCCCATAATTCATATATTGGTACCCTTGATGGTGTCCCACAGGCTGTTAGATTCTGTTCACTTTTTTCACCCATTTTTCTTTCTGCTTCTCATCCTGAATCACTTCCATTGTCTTGCCTTTTTTCTCCCAGCTCACTCCTTCTGTTGAAATTCCCTAGGGAATTTGTAATTTTAGTTATTGTGGTCTTAACTCCAGGATTTCGGTTTGGTTCCTTATTTCCACCTCTTTATGGAGGGTCATCATTTTCTGACATCCTTTAGTTTTTTCCTCATGTTTTCCTTTATCTCTTTGAGCATACTGAAGATCATTTAAAAAAAAATCATTGTCTGGCATGTCCAAAGTCTGATGTTCTTCATTGATGCTTTCTGAAGTTTTATCTTGTTTCTTGGGATGGACATCATCCCCTATTTCTTTGTTTGTCTTGTGATCTTTTGTTGAACACAATACATTTTAATGTGTTAACTCTGGGATGTAGTCCCTGACCCTGTCTATTCCTTAAATTTCTATCCAGTTAGCGAATGACAGATATTTCCTTGAGTGCCAGGAGCTAACAAAAACAAACAAACCAATTCAAGAAACACCCTTCACAGTCTTTGCGAATGGACTCTGTTGGCTGGTGCTTTCCTTCAGAGTTTAATCTTCCTATCAAGAAGATCACCCTGAGGCAAAAGTGCAGGATTCTCTGTATTTTCTGAGCATGTGCGTTGACCTGGGCTTGGGCTCCTAACCTTAGGAATTAATAGGAATTCAGATGCCCCCTCTTCTTCCTATGAAATAGACTTCCCCCTCCTGGGTACTCTATTACTGCAACCCTGTAACTGCTGGGGAAATGCTCTTTATTTTTATTTTGCTTTTGGGATTTAAGGATGTCACACATATAGTTTTTCATATGAACATATTCTTTCCTGCAATGCCATTTTTATTAGCGGCATCCCTACTATAAAAGATATATATGTTTAACCTTTCTTTTCGGTCATTTAGATTTTGTCCAACTGCCACAAATAATGTTATAATAAATTCTGTTCACATCTCCACTATTTTCCACTTTTATATTTTTGTGTCCTTCTCCCCAGCTTGATTGGGATCCTCTATAAGTCTGTGCCTGTATCTGCTTTCCTTCTTCATAACAACCCTAGCTCAGTGCTTGATGCAGAGTTGAAGCTCAATAAATGTTAACTGGTGCTTATTTATCCTCTTCTGAAAAGCATTCATCGTTTTGAGAAAATCATTTATACTTTCATCTCCCAGCTTACTCTCCTCATCTCTCTCATTCTTGACTTCTTTTACCTTCTGTGCCTCCCTCTCCATCTTCTGTTTATTCCTCTTTGATGAAGGTTTTATTGAGAAAATAAGTACCATTCCCATGCGGGAGGTCAGAGGAAGGGGAAACCAGGGTGTGCAGAGTACCTGGGGCTGGGTTCCCCTGGAGAAAGCTGGACCCACAGAAGATCATTCTTATGGGAGTAGAAACCACAAAGACGATGCAGCCTTGCCTTGAGTCTTTGGCCAAGGCAAGGATCTGGGGAAAGAGACTCTTGGGTTTCTCCCTTCCTACTGCCCACCAACGCCTACCAGTGACTAAGCCCTGTGTGGTAGATTGGTTGTATTAATGACCTCAGTTCTTCATCCTTCCCCATGTGCAATCCTCGGATGTGTTTCTTTTCAGTGCCCTCTGAGTTTGACCTCGGCTTGGCCATATGACTAGTTCTTGGCCAATGCCATGTAAGAAAACATGATGCAAGCAGAGGTTTGCAAAATGCACTGGGACCTGCTTCTCTTGCACCCTTGATGCTGCCAGAAACACCTTGTAATCAGGACATTTTCTTAGGTTGGAACATCCAGGTTGACCACACTCTGTCGAATAGCTGCCCCGTGGTCCGGAGGATCAATGTAGCAATGTTTATTTAGGCAGTTCTCCATTGACGTTCAGATATATTTTTCCAATTTTTGCCAGTACATGAATGTTGAAATAAGTATACGTGTACCTTTGTACAAATGTAAGAGTTTCTGTAGAATAAGCTTCCTAGCAGTGCAGTTTCTGGAACAAAGGGGTCACATGGCTCAGATATCCATGAGGAAAATTACCTTCCACAAAGACAGAGCACAGTTACATTTTTAGGGAGGTTCTTGCATTCATCCAGAACCCCAGGATTTTCAGAGTTTGAATAAAGACAGTACAGGAGGACCACCCCCAAAGGTGGTGGGAAAGGGGGTTCAGGGGCCCAGAGGCCAGGGCAGTGGCCCCAGGCTGGCTGACTCTCATCCCTGGGGCTGTTGCTCATTCCTCCATGCAGAAAGCGGCACTGAGCCTGGGGAGAGAGGTTGAAAGTATAGAGATAAACGCTAATCTCTAGTGTAAACATTTGTCAGGGCTGGACACTCTCTGAATGTACCACAGCCCCCCACGAGGGAGGGGATGAGATAGCTCCAGAGACCGAGGCTGGTGTGGGGCAGAGGAGAGGGAGGTGGGCTAGAGACTGGAAGAGATGGGAACAGGAAACCCATCCTTCATGTGCTTGACAACCCTGGGAGCAGCCCGACTGGAGACAGAGGGATGCCCAGATGGAACGAGGGATACAGACGGGTTACGCTGAGAAAACAGGGGCAGTGCCAACCATTCCTCAGACATCGCCAGGGGCCCACGGGTAACCTGCAACCTGTGAACTGATTGGGAACTTGAGCCAGGAAACTTGAGTGTGACCTTGGCAAGTCTCTTTCCCTCTTTGGGTCTAGGTTTTCCCATCTGTTAAATGGGGGTAGTAACCCCTGCATTACCTGTTATAGTGCAAATGATGCTCTTCAACTGTATGCATCTTGATGGACTCAGGCAAAAATAACAAGCAGGACCCTCCTTGAAAGGCAAAAGAATTTCTCAAGGACAGAAAGAGAGAGGGTCGAAAAGGAGAAAGCAAGTACAGATACAATAGCATAGTATCGGGAGTATGGCTGGACTCATGCAGGACCGAGTTCAAACTCAGCTCCTTTGCTTGCTTGCTGGGTGCCCTTGGGCAAGCCACTCAACCTCTCTGAGCCTCAGTTTCCCTCACTGTTATTGGGCATAAGGACAGTAGCTACCTTATGGAGTTGTGAGAATAAGATGAGGTCATGCATTTACAGCACTGACTGCAGTGCCTGACACATAACAGATGCTCAGTAAATAGTAAGTATGATGTCTGGGTATGGCAGGAAAGTCTGCGGTCCATGGAGAAGAGCATTTTCCAAAGATGGCTGCAAGACTGACTCCTGTTCATCACACTCTTCTGTGACGTTACCTTGCGACCCCAGCCCCACCCCATCAAGAGGTGGGGTCTAATTCCATTCCTCCTGAATCTGGGCTGGAGTTAGCAGCTTATTTGTAACCAATGAAGTGCAGTAGAAGTGACATGGCATGATTTCTGAGACTGGGTTAGAAAAGGCCATGCAGCTTCCACCTAGTTTTCTTAAAATGCCTCTTCTCTGGATGCTCTTTCCTGAGGCACTGTCTTTGGGAACCCATGAGAAGCTTGGAGAAGCCCAAGCTACCTGAGAGAGCTGCACACAGGAGCTCTGTGGACAGTCCCGGGTGGGCCTGGCCTTCAGCCATCCCAGCCCTCTAGACATATGACTATGAAGCCTCCAGCTGCCTCTAACCCCCTGCGGTTCAAATCGCTCCTAGTCATTTGTGGCTGCCAAGCTGAGGCACCCCCGTTGTACCTTGTGTCAATTTCTGCACCAGGAGTTCATGTTGGGGGGGGTTGTCAGGGCCCATAACCCACTGGTTATAGACTAGGCTGTCCGGCCAAGGGGCTGGGAGCTTGGGGAATATGCCTGGCAGGAAAATGTCATGCCCTCCTATCATCTCAGCCATTTTCAACCAGTGTCCTTACTTGGTGTAGCAAGGATAATGAGGATAAGAAACAACGTAAATAATACAAATAGAAAAACAGAATGGATAAGACCATTCTAGAATAATAGATCCCAGAAGACAAGAGGGTACCATCCCAGAAGGAAGTTTTACATAATAGTTATAAAATCAGACTTTTGTAACGAGCAAGTGATAATGACAATAATCACTGCATACATTAAACTTTTCTATTGCAAGAGACAGAAAACCTAAGACTGGCTTCAGCCCCAAAGACGATGAATGTCTAAAGTAGCTGAGGAATCCACTGGTTATGGGCTTCAGGAATGGCTTGATCCAGGGACTGGGTCTCTCTCTTGCTTTCCCTCAGGCATGTTTCTCTTTTACTCTTACCCTATGTTCAATCTCCCTTGGCCTTGACTTTCTTAAAGTAGTGGTTTCTGGAAGCTCTAGGCTTCCATCCTCACCTCTGGCAGAGTAAGAGAGCCTGCTTCTCCAACCAAAGACCCAGTGAAAGTCTATGATGCTCCTACTTCTTTGGCTCTCATGGGGTCCCATGGCATCTCTGAATCAATCCCTATGGCAGGAGGGGTCTGTGACTGCTCAGCCTGAATCAATGCCCATTTCGGCAGCGGGGGTAGAATCAACATCACCTGTACCACTTGGGTGCAAGTTGGGCCAGTTCCCCAGAGAAAAGTCACAGTGCAGTGCTGTTAGGAAAAGGAAGTACCTGCCGAGGGGCAAAAACCTAAACACGCACACCACGGCAACCATTTACACAGTGCCTCGATTGTGCCAGGCATTTTATCTACATTATCATGTAATACTGTAGGTATTCTCCCCATTTTGCAGATGAAGAAACTGAGGCTTAAAGAGGTCAAGGCACTTGCCCAAGTTCCCATAGTTGGTATGTGAAGGAACTGGGCTCTAGACACTGGTCACCTGCCAGCGCAGTTCATGCCCTGCTCCTCTGTGCCCGAAGGTCCTCCATCTTCTTTTTTTCACCAGAAAAAAAGAAAAAAGCCCCAAAATACTAATGAATGATTCTCATGCAGGACCTCCCTGATGCAAGGTCACACTCAAGTCCCGCCGTGAGGCATCCATACCACCCTTCGCCCTCTCACTTCAGCAGGCATTTTAGAACCCAAGAGAGTGGAAATGAGGTTGACATCAGCCCAGCCTAATATTTTACCCCATTTTTGTCTTTGATGTTTATTATGAAAAATTTCAAACGTACACAAAATAAACAGAATAATTCATGGGGCTCCCCTGCACTCATCTACAACTACCCACATCGAATTAACCCGCGTGCTCTCATCTATTCCGTCCCACTCTTCCCACCCCTACTTCATGATAATGATCGTGATGGTGATGGCGGTTGTTCCAGGTTTTCTTTATTTTTTGAAAAAAAATCTACTTGAATTTATTTTTCAAAAGTACAGGAATTGTGGGCGGGCCACGGTGGCTCAGCGGGCAGAGTTCTCGTCTGCCATGCCGGAGACCCGGGTTCGATTCCTGGTACCTGCCCATGCAAAAAAGAAAAAGGGAAAAGTACGGAAGTTGCCTTTTATGGCAATGTTAAGTTCTAAAATCAGTGAGAAAGTCAAAATCCCCCCCATGATCCAAACACCCCCCCCAGCACCAGTGGCCTGGTATATTGCAACCGTTTGCTGTGCCTTCCTTTGAACACTAGATGAAGTGTCCAGCTGGCTTTGGGGGGCATGTGGCACGAAACACTGTCACTTTAAACCTATCATCACCCAGGAGCAAGGAGACTTGACTTTTTTTATGGCACTTTTTTGGGAGTGTGTGTGTGTGTGCGCATGGCCCGGGAATTGAATCTGAGTCTCCTGCATTGAAGGCGAGCAATCTACCATTGAACCACCCATGCACCCAGCCTGGGGTTTTTTTTGTGTGTGTCTGTATGTGTGTAGCTTTCCCATCTGGCCCTTACACCCACTTTTTGGCTCCTTTAGTTGCATAATGGTTCTATTCCCCCTCCCCTCCTATTTCCACTTTTCTTCTCCCTTGCTTTCTTTCCTAGTACTCATCAATGCATGATACCACTTCCCTCCCTTACAAATGATGGTGTTTGAATTCCGCCCCACGCAGATGGCCTCGGACCCAACCCACGTCAGGCAGCCGGGCTCCCCGCATGCGTCTCAGCTGCGGCCACTGGAGAGGCCAGCCCAGAAGCAACAGGTGGCGGCCACCCCCAGGCCCCATCCTGCAGCACCCGTGCCCGCCGCCCAGTGCCCGTGTGCAGGGTGAGCCTCCGGGGACAGGGGCGGGCTCACCTCCCATGGCTCGCCTTCTGGGGCCATCCGACTTGCTGGGCCATTAACCGGCAAAACCGCAGCAGCAATAAAATTAATTTCCTTCCTAATATATACAAGACTTTCTCCAGGAGAATTATGGGCCGATTTGATCAAAGTGTGTAAGTGGTGTGCTTATGCTATCAGTTTCAACCCCTTAATGCCCTCCTGTCAAAACAAAATCCTCAAGAAAGGCTTTGAGGAGAATCACATGAGCATAATGGCTTTCCAGAAAGAGCTCTAAGTACTTGGTAACATATACAGAGCCAACTATTAGATCGGTGGGTGTAATTGTCCTTATATTTTAATGTAAACACGCTTATATTAGCCGGGCCCTTCATCCCTCCCTGCACTCCCCCCCCCACCCAACCCTGGCAGACATGAAGGTACGGGGCGAGGGGAGGACAGGGAGGGAAGATGGCTTTAGTGGGAAGTCAGCCAGGGCAGGAGGCTGTCAAGGCCGAGCCAGGGAGCACGGGAGAGGAGGGCAGGGGGCGTGCGAGGGGAGGGTGCTCCGAGGAGGGAGCTGATCTGGCTTTTATTAATAACACTAATGCCTGGCCCCTGGGTGGCACTTTGAACTTTTGTTTTACCATCTAGGTTTTGCTTTGCCCTCAAGGCAACCTCTGCAAGGGGAGAACCCATTCCACGGATGGGAAGACTGAGGTTCAGGGAAGGGACGTCAAATGCTCCAAAGGGCTTAATGAAGGGCAGTTTGACTCAGATGTGCGCTGGTTGAAGGGAACTAACAGAGGATGGGAATGAGCCCCGAGGCTAGCTGGGAGGGAAGAATCACGGCCACCTTTTGACTTGATGGGGCAGAGCGACATCGAGGTTTCCGGAACCTGGAGAGAGCTGGAGCTTATAGAGGGCTGCCTGGAAGAAGCCACTGCCTTTGATAAAAGGACACGGGTCCAGCAAGGAATAAACACCCCAACCTCTCTCTCTCCTCTGGGCATCTATGGGATGCCATAGACCAACCCCATTGACCAACCCCAACTGGAAGCAAGAGGTCAAAAATCTAGATGCAACCTCCTCAGGTCCAGGCGGTGGGGGGAGAAGTGGAGGGGCCTGCAGAGAAGTCCAGCTCAAGGATCAAAGTGACAGGCTCCCATAGGCAGCATCCCCAAGCCTTCTGCAACTGCGCCTCATTGCTCCCTAATGGCGAGGGGCAGCTGTTGGTGGAGGGGCTCACAGGCTCCTCTAAGGTGAACTCAGCAGGCTGCAAAAGTCTCGCTTTCCGTTTCATGACATCTGGGGGACTGGCTGGTGGCATTTGGACATTTCTGGAAGTTTCGGAATTGGGCTTCATTTGATGAATGGGCCAGTGTTGCACACTGAGATTTAGCGGTGGGCACAAGCGCATATTTTTGCAGAGTGGACAGAGATAAGAGGGTAGAAGCTACTGCCTGGGTAATAATAGAATGACAGCCGTTGATTCCTCAGGGATCTTCACGGCCAGCTGATAGCCGTGTGCAGCCTCTCCCCTGGGCTCTGACAGAACCACAGCTCTCGGCCACGGGGATTCCTGCCAGGAAGGAATGTCCCTAGCCCTTCACCGAGCTCCTTCACAGCGGCTACCATTTCTGCAGGTCTCGGACGTTAGCTCATGGAATCCTTAGAGCTGCACGACCACCCTGGGAGATATATCATCGTATCTGTGTTTCACAGCCAGAGGCTAGGGCACGGCTTGGCAGAATGGAGCAGGGGGCAGTGGTTGGGGTTTGAACCCCAGCCCTGCCACCTCCCAGAGGGGTGGGATCTCAGACCAGTCACATCCTAACTCTGTGAGTTGGTTTCCCCATCTGAAAAGGGGGTATAATAATAGCGTCTCCCTCATGGGGTTGTTGCAAAGTGAAGTAAAAGGCTTAGAGTAAATTCTATATATGCGTCTTAGCTCAGAGGAAGTTCTTTCATTCAACGAAACGAGTTGCTCATGGTCACATACCCTGAAAATGACAATGCTGGTCCCAAAACCCTACCTGGAAGGGCAGCGCCGAAGCCAGCCTGCACCAGCTGGCAAAGCTGATTGTCGAATTTTCAGGATTTGGGCAAGCCGGTTAGATTATGTACATTGACAATTAAATTGCATTAAAATCAGAGGTAATAAATACTCAAAAACTTATCACTTCCTGATTGTTTTATACGTGTGATTGTTATCTGTGCTCTTGAAGTCACTTATACATAACTATTGAATCTGTGGGGCAGAATCACCGAACAACCAGACCTTAGCAGGCATCTCCTCCCACATCTGCGGTTAGTGGCCTCAGCCAGGGAGGGGATATTTACACCATGGACATTGGCAAATCCTGCAAGTCAGTTGGATTTTGTTGCTGTTTTCCACGAAACTTGGTATTTAAACATTTACCAGAATATCACTGCTTGGAGCCTAAGACTTCTCACTTTCAGCGTGAGTCTTTCCCCAGCACTGCAAGTGGGAAGATCAGTGAGCAGAAAATACTTATTTTTGTTCTTCCCCACACAGGGCCACTCTGGCTTGGAGGGCAGAGGGGCATGTGGCCTGGATGTTAATTCAGGCAGGCAAAGGGGCGTGGGGATGGGCGAGAGACGCTTGCAGCGGCAACACCCCTGCCTCCCATGACTCCTGGCAATTAAGACCAGATTTTGAAAACATTTCTTGGGAGGGCAGGAGTCCCAGGTGGGGCCCGGGAGGCGGCCTGTTTCTGGGCATGGCCGCTGTCCTTCACTCAGCGTCCTGCCCGCGCTTTGGGCAAATTCCTTGCCTGGTGATAAGCATGGCTCCATCTCAGCATTTTCCCATCGCGCTGACAGTTTTAAACCAACAGATTTATGAACTTTTAAGTAATAGAAATATTTAAGGCAGACCTATTTGTCTTATCTGCAGAGGCTGGAAAACTCCTCTTCAGAGCAGGGGAAAGTAAACTCATAAAAGGGAATGATGCTGCTGAATGCTGTCTGGAGATGGAGGAGGGAGGGGCGGCAGGGAGGGGCAGGGCAGGGGGGGAGGGGCAGGGCAGGGGGGGAGGGGCATTACTTCCCCAGGCTCCTCCCCATGCTGGCTGGGTAGAGGGTCTTAATGCCCAGATGCCCTTTAGTTCCTGCTCGCCTGCTGGACCTGGTCCCTGACCTCCCTCCCAATTCTGGGTGTTACCAAAACTTCTCCCCAAATTCCTCTTCTTCTCGGGTTAGTTGGAGTCAGTTTCTCTTGTGCACGTCCAGTTACCAAGACGATGGAGGAAAAGATTTGAAGGATGCCCATCTATTGTGGGCCAAGCAATGTGCTCTGGGTTTTACCCACTTTTAACCCCCTGGATTATGCCAGGAGGGAGGAAAGAGAGACAGAGAAAAAGAAAGGGAGGTTAGGAAGGAGGGAGGATGGAAGGAAGGGCAGAAGGATGGACAGAAGGACGGACGGTGGGAGCCATGTTCCAGGCTTCGTCTCCGCATCTTGACAGGCTCTGCTCTCCGATCCTCCTAAGAATCCTGTGAGGGGGTAGTTTATCCATCCCCATGTTACAGATGAGGAAACTGAGGCACAGAGAGGTTTTGGAGACTATCAGAGGTTACAACCTCTAGTCGCTGGTGGAGCTGGAAGTAAGCCCAGCCTTGGTGATTCTGCAACTCGTTTTGGTTTGTTTTGTTTTTTGCATGGGCAGGTACCAGGAATCGAACCCAGGTCTCCAGCATGGCAGGTGAGCACTCTGCCTGCTGAGCCACCGTGGCCCGCCCTCTGCAACTTGCTTTTTTATGGGGAGTTGTCCCGGGTCAGAGACAAGCTGGCCAGGACAGTGGCCGCCTCCCCAAGCCAGAGGGCAGTGACTATTCTGGAAGCAGTTTCCGGGCAGCCTGGGTTGGGACCTCGGCTCCCTCACGTCGGAAGTGTGTGGCCTGGCCATGGACGAGTTGCCCACTTTTTCTGTGCCTCTGTTTCTTCATAGGGACGATGGGAACCATACTTACGTCGGGGTTGGTGAGAGGGTTAAATGGTTCTCTGCGTGTGTCAGGTGCTTAGAAAAGTGGCTGTAAGTGGTGGGTGAGTGCCCGTAATTAATATTTATCAGCTCTGAGCAGTTCAGCACGTTTGACTCCCTGTGCTTCACATTGAGCCGACATTCCAGTCCCTCCCCACCCCAAATACAAAGCCTCTTACCTTCTCATTGAGAGAACTGACCGCATCATGGCTCGGGATGGTTTTCCAAAACGTAACTTAGACTTCCTAGGAGACGCGGCTTTGGGTCAGTAATGAATACCTACTGTGAGAGTGTGAGGGAACAGCTACTACCAGACACCCCGGTGCTGCTTATATTTATTAAAAATGTGTTCCCTATTACCACGATTCTACAGACATTAAAAACGCTGTCAGCACTTCAACAGGGCTCCCAGTGCTGAGGCTGCTGTATGATATACTGGCTTCCTGCCTCTGTGGCTGCTTTGTTTGGTTCTTTGTTCCCTGCCCGATAGACACCTAGTGATTTAGGGATGAGGCATTAGCAATTGGATCACAGAATTGGGGATCCCAATGTTAGAAGGCACCTCCAGGATGAAGCGAGTGGCAGGATGTAGCAGAAGGGCATGGTATTTAGAGACAGATATGGTCTTGTTCAGATTTGTGTCTTTAGCACTCTTTGATTCATTATTTTAAACATTTATTTATATATTCATTCGAACATTTGTTCAATAGATGCTTGTTAGCACTGTAGCACCTAGTGTGTGCTTATTGTCCCTGAGCCCTGGTGTGTAATCTCCTCCCCTTGATGAGAGTGGAACCTGTGTCTTGCTCCTAGTGAACAGAATACAACAAAGGTGCGGAGGTTTTTCAAATGTAATTCAGGGGCTCAATCGGTAGATTTTTAAATTTAATCAAAAGGGATATTATTGTAGGTGAGCCTGACTTAATCAGGTGATGGCCTGTACCCAAGTACTGGGCCCTCCCTGAGGTCAGCGACTCTCTCTCTGTCCTGCTGGCCTTGAAGAAACATGCTTCCCTGAGTTATAGGGCCATAAGGAAGTGAATTCTTCCAATAAATGATCTGAATAAACTCGGAAGTGGGTTCTTCCCCATTTGAGTCTCCAGATGAGAACACTGCCCAGTTGACACTTTATCATGGTGTCAAGACAGAGGGCTCAGCTGATAAGGCTCAGATTTCTGATCCAAGGAAACCGTGAAATAATAAATGTCTATTAAGATCCTAAAGTTGTGGATGGTTCAGTGGTAGAATGGTCACCTTCCATGTGGGAGACCTGGGTTCAATTCTCAGACCATGCACCACTACCACCCCTCCCCCCCAAAAGTAAAGATCCTAAGGTTGGTCCCTTTGGGGGACTGGGGAGAAAGGAGGAAATATTAAACTTCCTCTTTGGAGAATTCCTGATATTCTCCCAAGCAGTGGAGACAACCAAATCAATAGGCTGAGCCCTCGATCTTGGGATTTGCCTCTATGAAACTTATTCCTGCAAAGGATAGGCTCAACCTACTTAAAATTATGCCTAAGTTTCACCCCCAGAGAACCTCTTTTGTCGCTTAGATGTGGCCTCTCTCTAAGCTAACTTGGCAGCTGAACTCACTGCCCGTGTCTCCCAGGGATTTAAATCTCCCTGGAAATGAGAGACAGAACTCCTGGGATCACCCAGGACCTAGCATCATAGGATTGAGAAATCCTTCTTGACCAAAAGAGGGGAGAGAGAAATGAGACAAAAGGAAGTTTCGGTGTCTGAGAGATTTCAGAGTCGAGAGGTCATCCTGGAGGTTATTCTTATACGTTATATAAATCTCCCTTTTTAGTTTATGGTGTATTGGAGTGGCTGGAGGGAAGTACCTGAAATGTAGAGCTGTGTTCCAGTAGCCTTGATTCTTGAAGATGATTGTATAATGATACAGCTTTTACAATGTGACTGTGTGATTGTGAAAACCTTGTGTGTGGTGCTCCTTTTATCCAGGGTCTGGACAGATGAGTTAAAAAATTTGGATAAAAAATAAACAAATAACGGGGGGGATAAGGGGGTAAATTAAATTGGGTAGATGGAAATACTAGTGGTCAAGGAGAGGGAGGGGTAAGGGGTGAGGGGTATGGGATGTATGGATTTTTTTGTTTTTCTTTTTATTTCTTTTTCTGGAGTGATGCAAATGTTCTAAAAATGATCATGGTGATGAATACACAAATATGTGATGATATTGTGAGCCATTGATCATATACCATGTGTGGACTATATGTGAGTGAAGATTTGTCAACAAAAATATTTTTTAAAAGAGGTGTACGGGTGGGTCAGTGGTAGGATGCTCGCCTTCCATGCGGTTGACCCGTGTTCGATTCCTGGACCATGCACCCCCCCCCCC